>CM034148.1:722451500-722651500 GCA_019776745.2 Taxus chinensis
CGAGAAAAGCAAAGCAAGAGTGGGCAAACCTAACTATTATGTGTTTGTTTAATAAAAATTAGGAGCATCTGTGGTCTTTTTAGTTTTTTTGACAAAAACACTCATGGGGTAAGACTTATCCGTATTCGTAAGTACAAGTATTAGTAGCTTAGAAACTAGACTTAAAAGCTACGATTCATAATTTCTTTCTACAAACATCGTCCGTTTTGGTTGGAAAAATCAGGGGCTGGAACTGGGGTACTGGGGACCTTTGATCCGAAAAAAAAGGGAAAAGAGGGGGAAGCACAATTAGAGGGTAGGTTGGTTTTTTGCGAGAGTAAAATCGGCCACTATAAAAGGCCACAAACCTTTTGGCCCCCCAATTGGGGGGCCAAGCGAATACATCTTCAAAATTCCAAAATCCACGCGTAACCAAAAACCGTCTTAAACGCAGCATCCCTCGGTGGTAGTTGTCCAATCGATCCTGTGGGCTACGCTACGGGCATGCTGGTCCTGGCACACCCCATGTCAATGGCCTCATGGTCTGATCAATGAGCCTCATCCCTTGTATCAGGGTTTGGTAAGGGGTAATCTTACATACAGACAACATTCTTCCATGCGCACTGCATCAAGGGGCACGTACTCGATCAACATGTCCCCCTTGAAAAATTTTCACAAATCTACTCACCATGGTACTTATGTCCTCCAGGGTAAATTATCCTTAAACGTGCCCCTCTACTTCATAATCTATGGCATTGCAACCACTGTATTCTCATGCTATTTTCAGACAACTTTCCACTGTTTGGCCTAGTATCAATCTGAGTTCCAGGACAAGGCTAACGCCAGTATCAACACTAACAAATACTCGTTCAAAAAGTAGCTTCCATGCCCTCACGCGATCTAACAAAAGTTTATGAGATAAGCCCTTCCGAAAAGGGGGATCAATCCTCCCAAACCACTTAGCAATGTTGCAAGGATGAATATCATATGATAATTTAGACAGAAGTTGTAATAAAGCATCCTCATACTGTCCCTTACACTCTCTGTAATTCCTTATTGATCTCCTCAACACACTATCTCTTATGCTCAAACTCAACAATGTGGAATTATGCCAAGAATGTGGTTCTTTAAAAGCAGTATAGTCACTCTGTCTGACGAGGTCTACTCATATACCATTTATGCACGGGCCTTGTCACGTGGTTGCAAAATGACTACCTCCGCCATTTTTTGGCTCCTAACCCTTACAGCTCCCAACATCCTTCCTGAAGCTCAGGAGTTGTTTTCGTATATGCACTACTTTACCTTTCTAAGACCCCAGTTTTTCTAAAACTGCTCCCAAACCTTTGAAACTTCCCAGATTCTCAAAACAATTGAACAACATTATATATTTATACACTCCATGATGATTTTTAATCCTTCTTTCCTTCCGTCTCTGACGGTGTGTACCCATCCTTAAACAATAACAAAAAACCCTTTCCAAAGCTCCTTAGAGATGCTTTTCTTGAAAGATCCCATTTTGGAAGTGCTTGAATAGAATGGGTAGCTAAAAATTTCCCTTGAACATTATGATGCACCACATTGGACTAACTCATAAGATGGTATATGACTGACATGGGGGTCCAAGGTTACCTGGAAAAGTGTCCTGGAAAGGTCTATAATCAAAACTTAAAAAACATATACGGGACTGAAGGGGATGGGGAGTGTGCGGGGCGTTGTCATCTTGAAACTGGGAATATATATACAAATGTGGACTTTGCATGACAATATATAACTTATTGACTAGTAACCTTTACCACGTGCCTAATCTAATATACACTTCACCCATTTAGAACTATATAAATATATTTCTAACAATATCAAAATTACATATTTGACTTGACCTACTAGCCTGTTAACGAATCTTGATCTTCCTTGTTTTTTATGATCTTCTTCCAAAGATGGCCCTTTCTCCTTTTTCAAATGGCTATTCTCCTGTTAGGTACAAAATTTGAGAATACCTCCTTATATGATCTTCATTTGTGCTCTGTGTACATGTGCCTTATATTATTATCCAGTTCAATGTCGATCATATGGATACTGAAATTTTTGAAGTTGCCCTTGATTCTTTGGTCCAATTTTCAATGTATTAATGATATCGAAAATCCATTTACAGAGCACAAATGAAAAATTGGTGGTTTATGGGTGTTTGCCTCTTTGTTTACCAATTTTTTTGAATTATTAGTGATTTTCCTAAATGTGTTGAATTCCCCATTCGCCCCTCACTTCATGTAAGGAGAATTCAGATTTTTCATGACCTATTCTATGTCATGAAAAACCTCAAATACGCCATTCTTTGGATTCCTTCAACTTTATCAATCATCATCAAAGGATATGCAGCTGAAATTTATAGCACCACTGGAATCCGATCAATTTGATCTCACATTGTTCCTTTCTCAGAAACCTTCACAAAGAGAGCATTTGTGTTAGCCCTTTGGAAAGTTTCAATTTTAGGCAATAATACTATAGCAAGTTGATGTTCAATTTAAATATATTTGTGTAGTGTTTGTCACATTTATTGCAACAAAAATTCTCCATGGACCTTTGTAACATCTACATTACTCTATAGACTTGTGGTGGGAATAATTTGTGTTTCGATCTATGACCACTACGTTGGTAGATTAACACAACACCCAATCGTTTGTAGCTACATAAGTTTTCATCATCGTTTGACATTTAAGACTCAATTAGAGTGGCTATAGATTGGATTAACTGTGATATTATTTCTAACCATGTGATTATGCCAATATGTAAAATTATAGCCTAATCTCAAGCAAGTTTGCAATAATAATGAATACTGAAGAATACCTCAAGCACTAAGTCAAATGAAAAATGTGAAACTCTAATTGTAAAAGAGGGTTAGAGGCCGTAAACCGATTTCACAGAGGTTTGCTGAGACTGTTGTTGCAAGTGGATACCGACTGAACAGAGATGGGAGACCATCGCTAGGAGCCCTGGAAACAAATGCCACATATTGACTGGACTAGGTGGTTGGAGAGGTATAAGGGCCAACCGTGGTTTTCCCTAAGTTTGTGAATTATGTACGCCTTGGTCTGTGTATAGATGCTCCAGACACCTCCTCTTCGTGTCGCAAAGGTTCAGACTATTTTCGCGCTTTGATCGTGGTATGTTCGTTGTAGATCGATCGCCGAGGTCACTATAAACCTACAATGAAGGTCATCTACAACACCCCAAACCACACCTGAAAGGGGTCACCTGTTCTCAACTGCTAAATGATGGACTATAACTGCGGCATTTTCCACTACAATCTATACCCAATGTAGTTTCTTTTGGTGTGCGTGTGTGGAATTGTTCCCTAGGCTGGTCTTGTGCGTGTCGCACTGAAGTAACACACAAGTTAGCTGGATGTGAATGTAATATAATGTGTTCATTGATACAATAGACTCCCTTCCTATGAATTGTGATGCAATGAACCCAAACCTTTTGGACCCTTTTTTATGGAGCTAGATGGAATTAATGAGCTATAAATGCTTTGATGGAATGCAACCTTAGGTGAGACGATAGTAGATGTTTTTAGTGCTTGGTACCGTTATTATGGATCACATAACTTTATATTTATATGCATTCACTGTGCTTGAATTTGTTCATAATTAACACTCAACAGGTTGACTCCCAAAAAATATAAGATTGCTCACTACGACAATAAAGGACCCAAAGAGGGACCAAAGTACAAATAGGACAAGGGCTCCTAGAGGGAAGGGGCCACTTGATCATGAAAACCTGGCTAGTGTTAGTTGTCCAAAATAAAAATGCTAAAAGGTGAAAAGATAGATAAGCGAGTACAAATGCAAGCTAAGTAAAGCAAAAAAGCATACAACAAAGAAAGGGTGGCCAAAGACATGTTTATCATTACTTATTCGGATTTGGCATCCGCAAATAGTAGATGTGATCGAGACTAGATAATTACACTCCAAAGTGCAGATTTTATGTCTACACCATGGGCATGAAATTGATCAACCTTATGCTTTTTTGTTGATCCTTAGTGACCTCGTCCCATTTATCCATTGTCTCATAGAGAGTGAAATAACGGGGATGTACCTCTTGTTTGCCCTTCTGTATTGCCTTCCCCATGTGTATCTTAGAGATATGATATTCCCTACACGATACTTATTTTCCCTTTTCCATAAAGGGCCCAATTAATTTTAGAATCTTCACGTTTATCCTGTGAAGATCTTGGAATCGTTTTTTGGTTTCTTTTCTCACCTAGGAGAAGAGTGTCTAAAGTCTAAGCCACCGAAATTAAATCCTTTATAGTTTTACAAGACCCTTCCTCTTCTCCCTGCAAAAAATATTCCCAAGTAATTAGGAGACCCATTTAGATTTTCTTGAGATAAAGACCAATTATAACTACCGTGATGCTAGTAGGTGAATGGGGTGGTAATTAAGGAATAAGATGTAGTGATTAGGAGTAAGGAATGTGGTAGGAACGGGGCTAGAGGAAGGTGGAGGAGAAAAGTGGTAGATTTGATGAGAGGATGGCCGAGGATTGGAAACCCTAGGATTGGATGGAAGTTTAATTAGAAGTTTCTTATTAGGGGAAGACTAAGGTAGAGGAGTAATGGTTATGAGATAGTTTGAATCTGTTTAGCAAGGGTAGTAATTAATAGGGTAATCCCAGTGTATCCTTAGCCATATAATGATTGAGGATATTTTTGTATTACGACGGGGATTTGCGGATCTATAAAGTGGTTTATGGTGAGTTCCAATGAAACTTTTGAAGGTTAAGGTATTACTTTGGCCCTCGCCGCTTGATCCCTTTGCGCACAAACTTAATCTTTGGTTTTTATTGTCCGTGTGCCCCTTGACAAAATTATGCTTTCCCTTTACTCTCTGAGGTGATCTCAGGCTATCATTCCTTCTTGAGGCTTCCCTTCCATTGTTCTCCTTCACTGGCTTAAGATGCCCTACTTGAAAGGAAATCCTTCAATATTCAAGTCGCATTTGTTTTAGAGTGAGCCATTTAATACAACCAATGTAGGGTTCATGATTCCACAAATAGTTGGTCATGTCTGCAGTGATTGGATTTAGGATTTGACCGCTAAATACGAGGGCAAAGGTGAAGCCTATTTTCCTCCCCCCCCCTCCCCCCTCACCTCCCCCCCCCTCCCCCCCCCCCCTTACTCCCCCCCCCCCTCCCTTCCCATCCCCCTTCCCACCCTCTCCTCTACCCCCCCCCCCCATTCCCCCCCCCCTTCCCCCCCCCTCCCCCTCCCCCCCCTTCCCCCCCCCCCCCCCTTCCCTCCCCCCCCCCCCCTCCACCCCCCCCTCCCCCCCCTCCTCCCCCCCCCCCCCCCCCCCCCCCCCCCCCCCCCCCTCCCCCCCCCCCCCCCTTCCCCCCCCCCCCCCCCCCCCCTTCCCCCTCCCCCCCCCCCCCCCCCATACCTCCCCCACCCCCCCCCCCCCCCCCCCCCCCCCCCCCCCCCCCCCACCCCCCCCCCCCCCCCCCCCACCCCCTCCCCCCACCCCCCTCCCACCCCTCCCCCCCCCCCCCAGCCCCCCCCTGACCTTTCCTTACCCCTCCCCCCCCCACCCTTCCTTTCCCCCCCCCCCCCCCACCCCCCCCCCCTCCCCCCCCCCCCCCCCCCCCCTTCCTCTCCCCCCCCCTCCTCCCCCCCCCCCTTACCCCACACACCCCCCACCCCCCCAATGAACCCCCCCCCCGCCCCCCCCCCCCCATTCCCCCCCCCCCACCACCTTTTCCACCCTCCCCACCCCCACCCCACACACCCCACAACCCACCCCCTCCTCCCCCCACCCACCCATCCTCCCCCCGAACTGCCCGATCCTCCATCGCCAGCACCCCCCCCTTTCCCCCTTTTACCCCCTCCTTCCCCCCCCCCCCTTCCTTGTCCCCCCCCCACCCCGCCCCTTTCCCCTCCCCCCCCCCCTTCCTCCCCCCCCCCCCCCCTTCCACCTCCCCCCTCCCCCCCCCCCCCCCCCCCCCCCCCCCCTTCCCCCCCCCCCTCCCCCCCCCCCTTCCCCTTCCCCCTCCTCTCCAACCCCCCCCCCCCCCTCCCCTTTCCCCCCCCTTCCCCCTCCCCCCACCTTCCCCCCCCTTCCCTCCCCTCCCCCTTCCCCCCCCCCTTCTCCTCCTCCCCCCCCTCCTCCCCTCCCCCCCCCCTTCCCCCCCAATTTTTCCCCCACCCCCCTCCCCCCCCCCCCCCCCCCCCCCTCCCCCCCCCCCCCCCCCCCCCCCCCCCCCCTCCCCCCTCCCCCCCCCCCCCCCCCCCCCCCCCCCCCCTCCCCCCCCCCTCCCCCCCCCCCCCCCCCCCCTCCCCCCCCCCCCCCTCCCCCCCCCCCCCCCCCCCCCCCCCCCCCCCCCCCTCTCCCCCCCCCCCCCCCCCCCCCCCCCCCCCCCCCCCCCCCCCCTCCCCCCTCCCCCCCTCCCCCCCTTTCCCCCCCCCCCCCCCCCTTCCTCCCCCCTCTCTTTCCCTTCCCCCCCCCCCCCCCCCCCCCCCCCCCCCTCTTCCCCCCCCCCCTCCCCCCCCCCCCCCTTTCCCTTCGCCCCCCTCCTCCACCACCCCCACAAACCCCCTACTATTTGTGGTCTTGTTTGTCACCTTATTGCAACCACCCATATCTCCAATGGAGCCCTTTGTACCATCTACAATTCTCTAATAGACTTGTGTAATAAATTTGTTCATACCCCTCTTGTAGATCCCACACCCCCACTATTTTCTTAGAGCTACTTAAGTGTTTTCATTCATCGTTGTACATTGAAAGACTCAATTTAGAGGGGCTATAGGATTGGATTAACTTGATATTATTTCTAACCATGTGATTATGCTCATATGTAAAATTATAGCCTAATCTAAAGCAAGTTTGCAATAAATAAATGAATACTGAAAGAATACCCAAGCAACTAAGCAATGAAAATGTGAAACTCTAATGTGTAAAGAGGGTTAGAAGGGCCTTAACCGATTTCACAGAGGTTGCTAGACTGTGTTGCAGTGGAGACCGACTGAACAGAGATGGGAGACCATCGCATAGGAGCCTGGAAAAAAATAGATCCGACATATTTGACTGGACTAGGGTGGTTGGAGAGGGATAAGGGCACCCGTGGTTTCCCTAGTTTGAATTATGTACGCCTTGGTCTGTGTAGATGCTCCAGAAACCTCCTCTTCGGTGTCGCAAAAGGTTCAGACTTGTTCGCCTTTGATCGTGTGTATGTCGTTGTAAGATCGCCGAGTTCACTATAAACTACAATGAAGGATCATCTACAAAACCCCAAACAAAACAAATGAAGGGGTCAGCCTGTTCTCAACTGCTAAATGATGGACTTATAACTGAGCATTTCACTACATCTAGACCCCATGTAGTTCTTTGTGTGCGTGTGTGGAATTGTTCCCTAGGCTGGTCTTGTGCGTGTCGCACTTGAAGTAACACACAAGTAGCTGGATTGTAGAATGTAAATAATGTGTGCATGGATACAATAGACTCCCTTCCTATGAATTGTGATGCAAATGAACCAACCTTTGTCCCTTTTTTATGGAGCTAGATGGATTTAAATGGAGCTATAAATGCTTTGATGGATGCAACCTTAGGTAGAGATAGTAGATGTTTAGTGCTTGGTACCTTATTATGATCACATAACTTTATATTTATATGATTCACTTGCTTGAATTTCATAATTAACCTCAAAAAGGTTGACTACCAAAAATATAAGATGCTCAAACGACAATAAAGGACCCAAAAAAGAGTGACCAAAGTACAAAGAGGACAAGGGCGCCTAGAGGGGAAGGGGCCACTTGATCATGAAAACCTGGCTAGGTGTTAGTGTCCAAATGAAAAATGCTAAAAGGTGAAAAGATAGAGTAAGCGAGTACAAATGCAAGACTAAAGCAAAAAGCATAAAAACAAAGAAAGGTGGCCAAAGACATGTGTTAATCATTACTTTTCGTACTTTGGAATCATGCAAATAGTAGTATGTGATCGAGACTAGATAATTACCCAAAGTGCATGATTTTATGTCTACACCATGGTCATGAATTGATCAACCTTATCTTTTTGTTGATCCTTAGTGACCTAGTCTTTATCCATTTTCTCATAGAGAGTGAAAATAACGGGATGTACCTCTTGTTTGGCTCCTTCATGTATTGCCTTCCCCAGGTGTATCTTAGAGATATGATATCCCTACACTGATACTTATTTTCCCTTTTCCATAAAGGGCACAATGAATTTGATGAATATCTCACGTTTATCCTGTGAAGATCTTGGAAACGGTTTTTTGGTTTCTTTTCCACCTAGGAGGAAGAGTGTCTAAAGTCTAAGCCACCGAAATTAATCCTTTATAGTTTTACAATGACCTTCCTCTTCTCCTGCAAAAAATTTCCCAAGTAATTAGGGACCTTTAGATTTTCTTGAGATAAGACCAATTATAACTACCGTGATAGCTAAGTAGGTGAATAGGGGATGGTAATTAAGGAATAAAATGTAGTGATTAAGGAAGTAGAGGAAATGTGGTATGAACGGGGCTAGAGGAAGGTGGAGGAGAAAAAGTGGTAGATTTATGATGAGAGGATGGAAGAGGAGTGGAAACCCTAGGATGGGATGAAGGTTTATGAGAAGTTTCTTATTAGGGGAAGAATAAGGTAGAGGAGTATGTGATGAGATAGTTTGAATCTGGTTAGCAAGGGTAGTAATTATAGGGTAATCCTTAGCCAATAATGATTGAGATATATTGGGTATTAACGACGGGGATTGCGGATCTATAAGTATGGTATCCAATGAACTTTATGAAGGTTAAGGATTACTTTGAGCCTCGCCGCTTGATCCTTTGCGCACAAACTTAATATTTGGTTTTATTGTCGTGTGCCCCTTGACAAAATTATGCTTTCCCTTTATCTCTGAGGTGATCTCAGGCTACATTCCTTCTGTGAGGCTTCCTTCCATGTTCTCTTCACTGGCCTTAGATGCACTATTGGAAATGGAAAATCCTCAATATTTCAAGTCGCATTTGTTTTAGAGTGAGCCATTTTATACAAAGCCAATGTAGGGTTCATGATTCCACAAAGTTGGTCATGTCTGCAAGTGAAGTGGATTTAGGATTTGACCGATTAATACGAGGCAAAGGTGAAGCCTATTTTTTGTTGAGTATACGTTGGGTCTAGGAAATCTTCATCATTGACCATTCCCTCGGGGACGCCTTCCATATCGAAATCCTTATAGTATCAATCACGACTTGGCACACTTTAGCAAAATGTTTGCACATGAACAATCCATTTGAATCTTCCCCCCCTACATATTTGTTATGCAGTTTCCATTTATGAATTTATTCCCTTATGAAATTTATTGTTTTTCAACTTCCTAGTTTCCACCATTATCTACCTAGAAAGCAGATGAATGGCTAGTTTGTACTAGTCACTAACCCCTAACAAAACCCCCTAAACTCACCTTGTTTTTCTTGAGATTCAAAGGCATAAATTATATTTCTAGATATTGCAAGTACAATAGAGCTATCCTAACACAAGAAGGAAATAAATTGTTGCAGGTATCTACATGAGATGCAATGCACAGATCAAGGTGAGGAAATGAAACATTAGAAGCACCCCGCATAATCTAAACAATAAAATCTTGATCAAACCGATTTGTTTGACGAGTTTGCTAACATTTCAAAAGCATGGTTTTCACAACCGAAAGCAAACAATAGTTCTGTGACAATTATTTATTCAAGATATGCCTATAAAATGTATGCGTTATTTGTGGATTGTTTGATGTGGATAAAAGTTGGCATTGCTATATGTATTTACCATGCTTTGCACATGATGAGTTCTATTTAATTAAATATAATTTACGTATTTCCATTACAGTAGCATGCCCGTAGATAACGATATCGCATATAATTATGCAGAGGTTTGTTTTTTTATCTTTGCTCATGAAATTCGTCTAATTTAAGGCAACCAATCAAACAAGGAGATTTTATCGTGTAGATCTAAACACCAATTTAACCCAAGGAAACACATAACCTTTAATTAAGCAAGCCAAATTTAGTCTCATGAAATCTTAAAAATCCGTTCTCATTTGAAACTCAACTTGTTTTATAGATTTATGTATTGGAAAAATACACAAATAAAAGGAAAGCGGAAATTAATGCCAAAATGGAAGTTGAAAATTAGCACTACATAACAATAGAATTTAAATTGTAATTATTTATACGCATCATATTGAGAAACGCATATTTTCTATATATATTCGTTTTCAAGTTAGGTATGTCACATCCTCGGAATGCAGATGCATAGTTGCTGCTTTTCAAAAGTAAAGACATTTCATTAATTAAATTATTTATGGAAGATTTTACAAATAAGTCAGGATGGCCGAGTGGTCTAAGGCGCCAGACTCAAGTTCTGGTCCTCTTACGAGGGCGTGGGTTCAAATCCCACTTCTGACAAAATGTTTTTTTTTCCCTTTTTCTGCCGGTTTTCCGTATATTATTCGATTATAAACTTTTTAGTAACGCGGTTGTTTCCGCCCGTTCCGATTTATTTTCAAGCTTGCAATGACTATATCAACTATTGCTTGCGGTGG
The DNA here is from genome assembly GCA_019776745.2 of Taxus chinensis. NCBI lineage: Eukaryota > Viridiplantae > Streptophyta > Pinopsida > Cupressales > Taxaceae > Taxus > Taxus chinensis. The sequence goes on from CM034148.1 coordinate 722,462,061, forward strand.
CCGCAGTATCATTTACAAGCTTTCAAATACATTATTAGTATAACTGTTATCGTATCCGATCTTAGCTCAGTTGGTAGAGCGGAGGACTGTAGTAGGGTTTAAAAGCCTAAAGAAATCCTTAGGTCGCTGGTTCGATTCCGGCAGATCGGACTTATATGTCCGTTTCGTTTTCTAAATACTTTTCGAAATTTTCCAAAATTTTAAAAAATAAAATAAAATTGCTGAAGGACATTAGAAATCAACCAAAAGAAAGGCATCATGTAAAGCCCAATGGGGAATTATTGGATGGAGAAAAAGGGTGTGATGTGAAAAACCTTAAGGAAATGTGTTTTATAAGTAACTCAAGAGTGCCTCTTTGCAAGAAGTGAATAATGGTAGCTTTGTATGGGGTAAACGAAAGGGAGATGGACTACGTAATTTAACAACTTATAACGAGTTGAGCGACTGGTGAAACAACATACAATGGAGATGCCATCTCATAACATAGGTGGAGGGCCAAAGACAGATTGACAAGGTGTCGTGGATGGGAAATCGAGTGGAAATGATGGATTTTTTGGCCACCCATTGGTGAATGGTGGAGACGTCTCAAGTTGTTGCCCCTCCCGTCCACGCCTTTCCCGCCATCGGAGGCAAGGAACCTCTCTGCTCAAAGCTACTCAAGTGAATGCCGAATTTGAAGACTTACCATAACATCATTAAATTTGTCTTCATCTCCATGATTTTTGATCTCACAATACATTAATGCATGTAGGGAATTTTATTTTAAGTAAAACTAAATAAAATTTTGAGACATTCCTTACAATTCCACGTGTGCCCAAAATAACCAAAAACCCCTTGTAACACTGCTTGAAACTATCTTCAAATCCAACATTTATAAAATATAAGAAAATAAAGATATTATCTCCAGCCTCCTCCTTAGAATCTACAAATTGGGGTTGGCGCATACTTCATTAGATTATTTATTTGGAGACTGATGTTTCAGACTAAAATTTAGAATAGTTGCAATCCAACATTAGCTATTTACCATTGTATGAATCTTACTAACCAAACATCTGAATTAGTGCATTTTTAGGAGGAAAATTTTGAACATTATAAACAAGGAAAAAATCTAGGGACTCCATGACTTGTGTTTTTGAACTTTTGTATATCATGAAACTTGCATTTGGTGATATGTATTTCCTTATTTGGAAATAACACGTTACTAAGCAAAATAATGTAGAAGCTTGACTGGTCCTTTGATCTCTGTGAAATCCCAAGTTTGTAGATCCAAAATCCACTAAATAATGGAATCCTTGGTTGTATGTCCAAACTAGCACAATGGTGACTAGCCTTTCAATTAAAAATAATTAACACGTGACCCGTATAAGAAACTAAATAGTAGTTATATGTGGCTCCACCTCCATCGTTGACACACATTTCTTCTAGATCATCCAATTGTTGACTAAGAGCTATAACACCATGTAGCATGTGTCCACTATAACAAAATGCCTTTCGACGTAATTAGCTCACATCATAATTTCCCTCCTCTTTATTTTTTCTATTAAATTTATCTAGTTGGATAGATGGGTAAGGATAATCGAGGGAATTTTCTTTAAGTAACGCCGCACACCCACTAGAATCAGTATCAACATGGCCAAAACCACCACCACCAGTACAAATGGGGGAATGTTATTGAGAAGCTCCGCCGGTTATGAGAGTGATGACACCCCCAACCTTCATGCCCGTGACATTTTTAAGGTGAGCATCAACGAGGGAAATTGGTTAATGACACTTGAAGCATTTCCATAGTGATGTTGTGATGCAGAGGTGGGGTCAATCATATACACAACAACTTTTGGTGATGTATTGCATTGAGTTCCATAATAATATGATATTGCTTCTCATTCGTTTGCAAAAGTTTTATGTAAAGTTATTCTGGCAAATTAATTTCATCTTATTGATCATGGTGTTTGATTAACATATGTGTTCTTGGCTTGGTACGATCTGGTTATCGTTCCTTTCAGATTAGGGAATGAAAGTACAAGGTGTAAGTCACTTTTGGAGGGTTAAAAACTATCTTTCTAGGTGTTTTTGTTATGAAACCATGTTTTCTTCTCTAGCTCAAGCATGTAACTTGAGTGCTTGGTTCTTAATGAGTCTAGTTAAGTCAATAACTAATAGAAAAGTAGTTATGTATGAGGGATTCGAGTGAAAAAGAGGGAGAACTCAAGAAAATAGGAGGAGATACTTCCGAGGAAGGTGGAAATGAGAGACAAGTATGTTTTGAGATGATTGTGTATTCAGAACAGACAAGAAGAGAGGTATTTTAACATGAAATTCAAATTTCTTCCTTGAAATTATTGAATCTCTTTGCTTACTTGGTTCACTTGGTGCTTTTGGAGTATGGTCTTATTTGTTTAAAAGCGTATAAAACTGAGAATGACAATAACCTATCTAATAATCAACTAGAGACTTGTACAAATAAGTAACTTTGGCTTTTGGAGATGTAAATGTGATGTTTCATATAGATTTCCATGTTTTCCTTTTAAGATTTCTGATCCAGACGTTTTAACAGATTAACACAAACTTTCATGCCAGGTTTCAAGGCTTAGAAATTCAAATTATTGATTGAAAAGTTGTTTTCTTACATATTTTCAAGGTTTTAGTTCGTTGTAAGCCTCCATATGACCAAAATATTTGATAGTCTTGAGGTAGGAGGAGCATGCCTAAGAGAAGGGCTAAAGGCTAAAACTAAGCTAGTGAATTCAAGGGATAAACTTGGAGTTAGGACTTGAAAATTTTACATGAAGCTTGAGGGCCGTAATGGGTATCCAAAATTTGGTTTAGTTTTCTTAGACTCACTGTGGTTTATTCCAAGCAACATGATTTGATTCATTTGAGGGCTAGTAGGAGGACAGGGCAGGGTTGGAGAGAAAACAATAAGAGTTCCTTCTTATTGGTCTCCAACAACATTCTAAGTTGTGATTGCATATAGGAAACAAATTAAACAAATAATTTGAGGTTCTAATGTTGGTAGAAGTTACAACAACCCAAACTCCATATTCAATATGCAATTCTAGTACCAAAAAATTCATCCTATTTGCAAGGTGAAGAACATTACAAGTAAGTTGTTTATTGCCAAATCAATTAGGGTTTAAAGGCTTGTAGATTCATTGTTTGGTGGGTAGTACAATGTTCCCAATATTGTTTGAAGGGTTGTTGAGCTAAAAACACCATTTTTGGGGTGCTAAACTAGATCTTGTAAAATAATCTTAATCCAAGAAAGGTGAAATATTCAAAAGAGTTTTGCTGACCAAAAGTTGTTGTGTATATGATTGACCCCACCTCTGCATCACAACATCACTATGGAAATGCTTCAAGTGTCATTAACCAATTTCCCTCGTTGATGCTCACCTTAAAAATGTCACGGGCATGAAGGTTGGGGGTGTCATCACTCTCATAACCGGCGGAGCTTCTCAATAACATTCCCCCATTTGTACTGGTGGTGGTGGTTTTGGCCATGTTGATACTGATTCTAGTGGGTGTGCGGCGTTACTTAAAGAAAATTCCCTCGATTATCCTTACCCATCTATCCAACTAGATAAATTTAATAGAAAAAATAAAGAGGAGGGAAATTATGATGTGAGCTAATTACGTCGAAAGGCATTTTGTTATAGTGGACACATGCTACATGGTGTTATAGCTCTTAGTCAACAATTGGATGATCTAGAAGAAATGTGTGTCAACGATGGAGGTGGAGCCACATATAACTACTATTTAGTTTCTTATACGGGTCACGTGTTAATTATTTTTAATTGAAAGGCTAGTCACCATTGTGCTAGTTTGGACATACAACCAAGGATTCCATTATTTAGTGGATTTTGGATCTACAAACTTGGGATTTCACAGAGATCAAAGGACCAGTCAAGCTTCTACATTATTTTGCTTAGTAACGTGTTATTTCCAAATAAGGAAATACATATCACCAAATGCAAGTTTCATGATATACAAAAGTTCAAAAACACAAGTCATGGAGTCCCTAGATTTTTTCCTTGTTTATAATGTTCAAAATTTTCCTCCTAAAAATGCACTAATTCAGATGTTTGGTTAGTAAGATTCATACAATGGTAAATAGCTAATGTTGGATTGCAACTATTCTAAATTTTAGTCTGAAACATCAGTCTCCAAATAAATAATCTAATGAAGTATGCGCCAACCCCAATTTGTAGATTCTAAGGAGGAGGCTGGAGATAATATCTTTATTTTCTTATATTTTATAAATGTTGGATTTGAAGATAGTTTCAAGCAGTGTTACAAGGGGTTTTTGGTTATTTTGGGCACACGTGGAATTGTAAGGAATGTCTCAAAATTTTATTTAGTTTTACTTAAAATAAAATTCCCTACATGCATTAATGTATTGTGAGATCAAAAATCATGGAGATGAAGACAAATTTAATGATGTTATGGTAAGTCTTCAAATTCGGCATTCACTTGAGTAGCTTTGAGCAGAGAGGTTCCTTGCCTCCGATGGCGGGAAAGGCGTGGACGGGAGGGGCAACAACTTGAGACGTCTCCACCATTCACCAATGGGTGGCCAAAAAATCCATCATTTCCACTCGATTTCCCATCCACGACACCTTGTCAATCTGTCTTTGGCCCTCCACCTATGTTATGAGATGGCATCTCCATTGTATGTTGTTTCACTAGTCGCTCAACTCGTTATAAGTTGTTAAATTACGTAGTCCATCTCCCTTTCGTTTACCCCATACAAAGCTACCATTATTCACTTCTTGCAAAGAGGCACTCTTGAGTTACTTATAAAACACATTTCCTTAAGGTTTTTCACATCACACCCTTTTTCTCCATCCAATAATTCCCCATTGGGCTTTACATGATGCCTTTCTTTTGGTTGATTTCTAATGTCCTTCAGCAATTTTATTTTATTTTTTAAAATTTTGGAAAATTTCGAAAAGTATTTAGAAAACAAAACGGACATATAAGTCCGATCTGCCGGAATCGAACCAGCGACCTAAGGATTTCTTTAGGCTTTTTAACCCTACTACAGTCCTCCGCTCTACCAACTGAGCTAAGATCGGATACAATAACGGTTATACTAATAATGTATTTGAAAGCTTGTAAATGACACTGCGGCCACCGCAAGCAATAGTTGATATAGTCATTGCAAGCTTGAAAGTAAATCGGAACGGGCGGAAACAACCGCGTTACTAAAAAGTTTATAATCGAATAATATACGGAAAACCGGCAGAAAAAGGGAAAAAAAAACATTTTGTCAGAAGTGGGATTTGAACCCACGCCCTCGTAAGAGGACCAGAACTTGAGTCTGGCGCCTTAGACCACTCGGCCATCCTGACTTATTTGTAAAACCTTCCATAAACAATTTAATTAATGAAATGTCTTTACTTTTTAAAACCAGCGACTATGCATCTGCATTCCGAGGATGTGACATACCTAACTTGAAAACGAATATATATAGAAAATATGCGTTTCTCAATATGATGCGTATAAATAATCACAATTTAAATTCTATTGTTATGTAGTGCTAATTTTCAACTTCCATTTTGGCATTAATTTCCGCTTTCCTTTTATTTGTGTATTTTTCCAATACATAAATCTATAAAACAAGTTGAGTTTCAAATGAGAACGGATTTTTAAGATTTCATGAGACTAAATTTGGCTTGCTTAATTAAAGGTTATGTGTTTCCTTGGGTTAAATTGGTGTTTAGATCTACACGATAAAATCTCCTTGTTTGATTGGTTGCCTTAAATTAGACGAATTTCATGAGCAAAGATAAAAAAACAAACCTCTGCATAATTATATGCGATATCGTTATCTACGGGCATGCTACTGTAATGGAAATACGTAAATTATATTTAATTAAATAGAACTCATCATGTGCAAAGCATGGTAAATACATATAGCAATGCCAACTTTTATCCACATCAAACAATCCACAAATAACGCATACATTTTATAGGCATATCTTGAATAAATAATTGTCACAGAACTATTGTTTGCTTTCGGTTGTGAAAACCATGCTTTTGAAATGTTAGCAAACTCGTCAAACAAATCGATTTGATCAAGATTTTATTGTTTAGATTATGCGGGGTGCTTCTAATGTTTCATTTCCTCACCTTGATCTGTGCATTGCATCTCATGTAGATACCTGCAACAATTTATTTCCTTCTTGTGTTAGGATAGCTCTATTGTACTTGCAATATCTAGAAATATCAACATATGCCTTTGAATCTCAAGAAAAACAAGGTGAGTTTAGGGGGTTTTGTTAGGGGTTAGTGACTAGTACAAACTAGCCATTCATCTGCTTTCTAGGTAGATAATGGTGGAAACTAGGAAGTTGAAAAACAATAAATTTCATAAGGGAATAAATTCATAAATGGAAACTGCATAACAAATATGTAGGGGGGGAAGATTCAAATGGATTGTTCATGTGCAAACATTTTGCTAAAGTGTGCCAAGTCGTGATTGATACTATAAGGATTTCGATATGGAAGGCGTCCCCGAGGGAATGGTCAATGATGAAGATTTCCTAGACCCAACGTATACTCAACAAAAAATAGGCTTCACCTTTGCCTCGTATTAATCGGTCAAATCCTAAATCCACTTCACTTGCAGACATGACCAACTTTGTGGAATCATGAACCCTACATTGGCTTTGTATAAAATGGCTCACTCTAAAACAAATGCGACTTGAAATATTGAGGATTTTCCATTTCCAATAGTGCATCTAAGGCCAGTGAAGAGAAAATGGAAGGAAGCCTCACAGAAGGAATGTACCCTGAGATCACCTCAGAGATAAAGGGAAAGCATAATTTTGTCAAGGGGCACACGACAATAAAACCAAATATTAAGTTTGTGCGCAAAGGATCAAGCGGCGAGGCTCAAAGTAATCCTTAACCTTCATAAAGTTCATTGGATACCATACTTATAGATCCGCAATCCCCGTCGTTAATACCCAATATATCTCAATCATTATTGGCTAAGGATTATCCTATAATTACTACCCTTGCTAACCAGATTCAAACTATCTCATCACATACTCCTCTACCTTATTCTTCCCCTAATAAGAAACTTCTCATAAACCTTCATCCCATCCTAGGGTTTCCACTCCTCTTCCATCCTCTCATCATAAATCTACCACTTTTTCTCCTCCACCTTCCTCTAGCCCCGTTCATACCACATTTCCTCTACTTCCTTAATTACTACATTTTATTCCTTAATTACCATCCCCTATTCACCTACTTAGCTATCACGGTAGTTATAATTGGTCTTATCTCAAGAAAATCTAAAGGTCCCTAATTACTTGGGAAATTTTTTGCAGGAGAAGAGGAAGGTCATTGTAAAACTATAAAGGATTAATTTCGGTGGCTTAGACTTTAGACACTCTTCCTGCTAGGTGGAAAAGAAACCAAAAACCGTTTCCAAGATCTTCACAGGATAAACGTGAGATATTCATCAAATTCATTGTGCCCTTTATGGAAAAGGGAAAATAAGTATCAGTGTAGGGATATCATATCTCTAAGATACACCTGGGGAAGGCAATACATGAAGGAGCCAAACAAGAGGTACATCCCGTTATTTTCACTCTCTATGAGAAAATGGATAAAGACAAGGTCACTAAGGATCAACAAAAAGATAAGGTTGATCAATTCATGACCATGGTGTAGACATAAAATCATGCACTTTGGGTAATTATCTAGTCTCGATCACATACTACTATTTGCATGATTCCAAAGTACGAAAAGTAATGATTAACACATGTCTTTGGCCACCTTTCTTTGTTTTATGCTTTTTGCTTTAGTCTTGCATTTGTACTCGCTTACTCTATCTTTTCACCTTTTAGCATTTGTCATTTTGGACACTAACACCTAGCCAGGTTTTCATGATCAAGTGGCCCCTTCCCCTCTAGGCGCCCTTGTCCTCTTTGTACTTTGGTCACTCTTTTTGGGTCCTTTATTGTCGTTTGAGCATCTTATATTTTTGGTAGTCAACCTTTTTGAGGTTAATTATGAAATTCAAGCAAGTGAATCATATAAATATAAAGTTATGTGATCATAATAAGGTACCAAGCACTAAACATCTACTATCTCTACCTAAGGTTGCATCCATCAAAGGCATTTATAGCTCCATTTAAATCCATCTAGCTCCATAAAAAAGGGACAAAGGTTGGTTCATTTGCATCACAATTCATAGGAAGGGAGTCTATTGTATCCATGCACACATTATTTACATTCTACATCCAGCTACTTGTGTGTTACTTCAAGTGCGACACGCACAAGACCAGCCTAGGGAACAATTCCACACACGCACACAAAGAACTACATTGGGTCTAAGATGTAGTGAAATGCTCAGTTATAAGTCCATCATTTTAGCAGTTGAGAACAGGCTGACCCCTTCATTTTTTTTGTTTGGGGTTTTGTAGGTGATCCTTCATTGTAGGTTTATAGTGAACTCGGCGATCTTACAACGACATACACACGATCAAAGGCGAACAAGTCTGAACCTTTTGCGACACCGAAGAGGAGGTTTCTGGAGCATCTACACAGACCAAGGCGTACATAATTCAAACTAGGGAAACCACGGGTGCCCTTATCCCTCTCCAACCACCCTAGTCCAGTCAAATATGTCGGATCTATTTTTTTCCAGGCTCCTATGCGATGGTCTCCCATCTCTGTTCAGTCGGTCTCCACTGCAACACAGTCTAGCAACCTCTGTGAAATCAGTTAAGGCCCTTCTAACCCTCTTTACACATTAGAGTTTCACATTTTCATTGCTTAGTTGCTTGGGTATTCTTTCAGTATTCATTTATTTATTGCAAACTTTCTTTAGATTAGGCTATAATTTTACATATGAGCATAATCACATGGTTAGAAATAATATCAAGTTAATCCAATCCTATAGCCCCTCTAAATTTGAGTCTTAAATGTCCAACGATGAAACACTTAATGTAGCTAAAACTATTGGGTGTTTTTGTTAATCTACCAAAGAGTGGTATGAAAAATTTATTACACAAGTCTATAGAGTAATTGTAGATGTTACAAAGGTCCATGGAGATATTTTTGTTGCAATAAATGTGACAAACAATACCACAAATATATTTAAAATTGACATCAACTTGCTAAGTCCTTATTTGCCTAAAATTGAAACTTTCCAAAGGGCTAACACCAATGCTCTCTTTGTTGAAGGTTTCTTGAGAAAGGAACAATGATGAGATCAAATTGAGATTCCAGGTGCTATAAATTTCATGATGCATATCCTTTGATGATGCATTGATAAGTTGAAGGAATCCAAGAATGGAGTATTTGATGTTTTTCATGACATAGAATAGGTCATTGAAAATATCTGAATCTCCTTACATGATAGTGAGGGAATTTCACACACATATTAGGAAATCACTAATAATTCAAACAATTGGTAATCAAAGAGTCAACACCATAAACCATTTTCAATTTTGGCTCTGTAAAATGATTTTTCAAATATCATAATACATTTGAAAATTTGACCAAAGAATCAAGAGAACTTCAAAAATTTCATATCCATATGATCGACATTGAAATGGATTATAATATAAGTCACATGTACACAAGTAGCACAAATGAAGATCATATTAAGGAGGTATTCTCAAATTTTGATACATGACAGGAGAATAGCCATTTGAAAAAGGAGAAGACCATCTTATGGAAGAAGATCATAAAAAACAAAGGAAGATCCAAGATTCGTAACAGGCTAGGTCAAGGAAAATATGTAATTTTGATATTGTTGGAAATATATTTATCTAGTTCTTAAATGTGTAAGTGTATTATTAGATTAGGAACGTGTTATAAGTACTAGTCAATATGTTAATTATTGTCATGCAAATGTCCAACAGGAAAATTCCCAATTTTCAAGCATGACAATGGACCCCCAGTGTTGAAAGTTTTTGATTATAGACCTTTCCAGACACTTTTCCAGGTCAACCTTGACCCCCATGTTAGTCATATCCCATCCTTATGAGTAGTCCAATGTGTTGCATCATCATGTTCATAGGTGATTTATAGATACCCATTCTATTCAAGCACTTCCAAAATGGGATCTTTCAAGACAAGCTCTCTAAGGAGCTTTGGAAAGGGTTTTTCTCTTATGTTCTTGAGGATGGTACACACCCGTCAGAGTGGAAAGAAGGATTAAAAATCATCATGGAGGTGTATCAAATATTTATTAATGTTTTTCAATTGGTTTTGGAAGAATCTGGGAAGTTTCAAAGGTTTTGGAGTAGTTTTAAAAAAAGTGGGTCTTGGAAGGTGAAGTAGTGCATACTACGAAAACAACTCCTGAGCTTCAGGAAGCGATTACAGGAGCTCTCGTAAAGAGTTAGGAGACAAAAAAATGAGCGAAAGGCTAGTCATTTTGCAACCACGTTACAAGGGCACGTGCATAACTGGTATATGAAGTATGACCCTCGTCAGACAGTAGTGGACTATACTGCTTTAAAGAACACATTCTTGGCATAATTCCACATTGTTGAGTTTGAGCATAAGAGCATTAGTGTGTTGAAGGAGATTCAATAAGGAATTACAGAGAGTGTAAGGGAGTATGAGGCATGCTTTAAAACTCTCTTGTCTAAATTATCATATGATATTCATCCTTAGCAACATGCTAAGTGGTTTGTTGGAGGATTGATCACCCCTTTTAGAAGGGCCTTATCTCATAAAACTTTTGTAGACTCGCGTGAGGCATTAGAAGCTACTTTTTGAACCGAGGCTATTGTTAGTGTTGATACTGGCGTTAGCCTGTTCCTGGAAGCTCAGATTGCTACTATGGCCAAACAGTTGGAAAAGTTGTCTGCAAACTCAGCCCATGAGACTCACAGTGGTTTGCAATGCATAGATTATGAAGTAGAGGGGCACGTTAAGGATAATTTACCCTGGAGGACATTACGTACCATGGTAGTAGATTGTGAAATTTTTCATGGGGACCATGATGCGAGTACGTGCCCCTTGATGCAGTGCGCAATCCAGAAGAATTTGTCTTGTTATTGTAAGATTTACACCTCTACAACCCATGATACTAAGGACTGTAGGCTCATTGATCAGATCCATGAGGCCATTGATCATGGGGTGTGCCAGACCAGCATTGCCAGTAGTTCCAAGGGTGATGATCACCATTATGAGGAGTGCGCAGATGGAGGCACGCGTGGAAGATGATTCGTTTGGCCAATCTGGGGGGCCAAAAGGGGGTCTTAAGTGGACGCATTCTTCTGAAAAAAAAAAACTTCAACTTGTACAAGATTTTTAAAATAGTTACACTCAAAATTGGAAGATGTTGTAGAAATATGAATCGTAGCATTTTAAGTCTAGTTTCTAAGCTACTAAATTGTATTGAAAACGGATAAGTTTAAGTGGGTCAAAAAACTAAAATACCAACAGATGCTCCTATTTTTATTAAAAAAACATAATAGAGTGATTTTTGTGCCCCCCACCATTTTTTGAGCACAATTTAGTATTTTTGAAAACACTTTGGTAGAAAGATAGCTAGGAGCATCTAGTTTGGGCTCCATTTTTTTAATATATTTTTAGCGAATATTTTTTAATTTATGATTTTTCTAGTACAAAAATTTTATGTTTTTAAAAAATAACAGAGCTCCGACCGTGCCCCCCCTAACTACCTCAAAAAATATCGAAAATTAGATTTTTTTTTGAATATGTATAGAATTATGCCTAGTTTGGGCTAGTATTTTTTTTTTAAATTTCGATCACCCAAAAAAAGATACACCATGAAAGATAGACATATTTACACTTCAAAAAATGACTATAAAAAGGTATAGTTAGAAAATAAATAATGTGGATACCTTATATTAGTGAGAAAATTTAGAAAATTATATCTTAAGAAAGAAGAGACTCTGCTCTACATCATGGTATATTTTTTTAAAAATGGATCGATTGTTTTATTTTGATTTATCATAGAGGAAGTGTCATTTTTACATTTTCTTGTAAAAACTCGATGTTTGTTGTGTTTGTACAGATCCATGCCTCAGGCTTGGGAATCCAAACCTGATCCCAAGCCTTGAGGCATGGCTTGGGAAAAGAAAAAAAAAATCCATACATGTTATGTAATGCGTACGCGTTTTGCTTTGTTTTATATCTTGTGGCCCCCCAACGTCCCTTTCACCTCTTTCACGGGAATTCTGTAAACATTCTGTTTTGTCTGCAATATTCTCTCCATTCTTGCACAATTTTTTAGTATTTGATTTTGTCCCCTACCCCACTAGTTGATTTTTTCTAATCATGGGCAATAAGTGTCGAGCTAAGGACAAGAGGAAAGTCAAGTATAAGACACCAGAGCAATTGGAAGAGAAGAGAATAAAGAAATTGAAGAGAATGGAAGAATTGAAAAGTAACACATCTTTCCACCTAATGTTAAAATGTATATGAAAATTATTGATTCACCTATTACATTCACTTGATACATTTATCTATAGTTAATGATTCACTTAATAAATTCACATGATAGTTAATTTATTTTATTTACCATTGTAACAACATTATATGTTTACTCTTTTGTTATTACCTTGCAAACCAAATGGTCAATTTTCTTATATGATCTCCGCCAAAGAATAATTCATCATCGGATTGAATATAACAAAATAGACATTAGAACTGATGTTTTCATTCATCATCACTCATATTCCCTGTGTATTTTTACTTGAATTTTTCCCTAGTATCTATCTCATTATTAATTATATATTCATAAGCCAAAAATATAGCTTAAGGGTCGAATGGACCACCCCAAAAAATACGTAAGTAATGATAGTAAAAAAAATTCACTTAGTTGGATTCTACTCTCACTAATACACTAAGCATGCCTCTAACTACCATCTTAAATCTAGAGGGTGGGTAACTATAACTAAGAGGAAAATTTAAGGTGTAGCTAAAATGTTCATGGTTATTATATTATTATGGACACCAAAATTTGGTATCACTACCCTGTAGATTTCCCCCGTGCGCATTTTTCACCATGGTCCTAGCTAGAACCCCTTAATTTGATTAATTTATTTAAATGACCATATATTATCCCATCACCTTTAATTACTTAATTAATTCTTGTTAATTAACCTAAATTAGCTAATTACCCCTAATTAGCTTTCATCTCTCCTAATTAGCTAATTACCTCTAATTGGCTTTCTTTGGGATTCTTTCATCCCTAACCACCCAAATCCACATCCCTATGCTTTTTCTATCTTTTATCTAGCCCATATTTATCTCCTACCTACTCATAACATTTCCATAAACAACCCTTACCCCACCTACATGATTTTAAACATTTATCCCAATCCCTAAAATCCCCATATCTCGAGTAAATCAGTGATTTTACCATCCAAGGAACGGTTGCCCGTAGTCGGTGGTGACCCAAGCCAGGTCATCGTCAACCCCTTTAAAATTAGATTCACCCCTCCTCTTTTGGGGGTATGCATGTAAATATCTGATATTTCTTGCAACTTGCAAACTTTCTCTCGTGCCTGAGTATCCTTGCAATAGCTATATACCTTTTGGATTTCCTTTTAACATGGTTGCATCACTCATGAACATCCTCCATGAGATTACCATAGATTTGTTTGTTCTTTTATTTAGTTATTATCATTATCATTATATTGTTTGTATCTAACATTTTGCTGGACTAGATCATCTCCACAGAACCTCGTTTCGATTGTTCCTTTCCATCTATCGTACTTGCAAGTTTCTTTTTCAGTAAATCCACTCTTCAGGCTTAACCTAGTCTAGCTCAGGTCTTTCCATCAACCCTGGAAAGTATTCACCAATGCGATATCCATCTACCTTTATGCCTTCATGTTTTCTGGATCCTTACATCCATGTTTACTTTGTTTCTCGTGTTCACCTAGTTTTTAGATCTTCCCTGTCATTACTCTGTTTCTCAGATTCATCTTGTCAGTCCCTAGTCTCCATTTTCCTAACCCAGTTGTCATCGACCCTAAACCTTTGTTTTTGGTATGTATTACTTAGATCCATGTTTCTTACACCCTTCTATTTCTGTCTCAACCTTATAACTTCTTTGCAAGTGCCTATCAGTTAGCACAGAGCCTCAGTATCCTCAGGTCTGCACTCAGAATATCCATATCTACATTTATAGTTGATGTTCCATCCATTTACCTTAGGTCACCATCGACTAGACCTTTGTAGCCTTGGTCTTCGTCGACCTTGCGAGGTAACATTTACTTTATGTTAATTTAGATCATATTCAGTATGTTCCTTACGTTTATGCATTTTCTAGTTTCTGTCTACCTCAGATCCTGCATGCTTATTTAGTGCTTCATTATCAATTTTATCATATTTTATCGATCGGGGGTTGACATACACTAAGGAAGGTAACACTTCTTGGAACTGGACTTTTTTGAGCAGCCCCCACATATACCATCTAATCATTTTTCTTCTAGTCTTTCTTGTTTTGCAGGTTCATCAAGTTTGCAGTGAGATCATTCATTTTGCACCTGTCCATTTTCATCCATCACTCATTCGAGGTATCTTAAACCCTCACATTTTAGAGTTATTTTATTTTATTTAGTACTAATTCATTAACTTGAAAAGGAACAAAAAATTAGCTCAACGTTCTGGCATGCCCAGTGAGACCACCCTTTTAGGTGATTCCTTACATTTCTTGTTAGTTTTTGTATTTCTTCTGTCTTCTACTAACACTGTAGGTAAAAGCTTCACTTTTTTCTTGTTCATCTTGTGTTTGGTTGGTTGGATCACTCTTCATTTTCTTTAAAAGATTAGATAAAAAGGGAAATTTTTCTCCAAGTATTTTTGTTTTCGTCTTATTTTCTCCTTTTGCATCACTTTTAGCCTATCTTATGTGTTTGTCTTCATCGAACTTTCACATCTAGATTTGGCTTAAAAAGAACCCTTTGCATCCTTACTTGTTTTTCTAGCTTAAGTAGGGGTTAATCAGTTGCAACTCACATTCTATCACACACAACCAAAATCACACATCAATCTACATATCTAGACATCTTCCTACCAGGTGGATTGATTGGGATTTGATCACCTAATAGGAAGCTTCCACGAGTGTTCTGGCCGCATTTGAAATCCTGCATACAGACTCAGGCCTCACATACCTTTGGGTTTATCGAGGACTCCCCAACCATAACTACATGAGACCAACCTTAGATAGAAATTTCTTAGGTACCTTCGTTATCCATTTTCCCTTTCCTTTCTCACATCTTCTAATTAATCATGTTAATAAAAACATCATTGTTTGATTTTTTTGATAATAAAATTCATAAACAAATATTTTCCCATTTCATGCCTAATAATACCTCTTCTCAAACAATGCACTATAATATATCCAATGATACTCCCTCCTCCAATGATCTTGAGATTCTCACATTGGATTCTCGCAACCTTTTAATCCCTAACCAAGTCATTCAAATTGATCCCCCTTTTAAAACTAGACTCTACTATCTCTCATCAGCTCATTACCCCTTGACCAGTCACACCACCATCCCCTACTCCTTTAGAAACCCCTAGGCCTCCTACTAGCCCCATTTATGACTTCATATTTTGTAGATCTCCCACAATTTCTCTATCTTATCAATCCACTCAATTGGTGGATATTATTACATCCCCATCACCTCATATCAACATTATACCTAGTTCATATGATATTATCACTATAATGCCTATCCAACCATCTCAATCTCCCAATACTCAACAATAAAATATCTCTATCTCACAATAATTTATTCAACCTCAATAATTACATCTCATTCCTATCTCTCAACAACAATTATTATCACAACCTATCCCATCTTGTCACATTCCTATTCAATCTCCACCCCTTAATTATATCCCCCTTATAAAAAATTACATCATTATCCATCCACTTCTCATCTTGTGCAGCCACAACCATCTACCTCATACACCCATACTTCACACAAAACTTTTAAACCATCTTCTAATTATACCCCCTTGGGGGAATCTTACAGTTCAATCTTTGATAAGTTGATGGCAGCTCACCTCCTCATACTTCCTCCCATCCTGACCTATTGACAACTTACACCCCAAACATGCTTGGTATCATAAGAGTCATTACTATAGATATCATCAAGTCATAGGTCACAACATTGAATTTTTTTGTTCTTTTAAAGATCGTGTATTCAACAACTTATAAATCAGGGGGATCTCTAAATAGACAATCCTACCTCATCTCATAGCCAACCCCTTAACATCTTCAGACAACCCTTTCCTAATCTACCACCGAAAAATCAATTTCTACCTTCCACATCTTACACATCCAATACTTATACAATCAATACTATACATCAAACACCTCCATTCTTACCTATCTGATCTACCTCATCATTTATTCATACCTTAGACATTGTGCCTACAACTTCTACCAAGATTACCACACCTATCACATTATACTTCCACCACTTGTCCTATATCTACATTTATTCCTACCTTTACCACATCCACATCAAATTTTCCTATACCTACCACTTCATCCACATCTATTATACCCAAACCTACCATATTTAACCCCTTACCCACATCAACATCTAACACACATACATCTACATCACTTGCATCATCAAACATCCCAATCATACCTATCTCATCCATCAATTTCAACTATCCCTATATCTACCCCATCAGAAAACTTGCTTGCATTTACCTTTACATCTTCATCACATATACCCACATATTTTCCCATGGCCAAATCACCTATTTTATCCCAATTTTATACATTTAAACTTCCAACATCTACCATTTCCACATCAATACCCACTACCACACTAATCATATCTTCTCAACTTGCAAACATATCAATGATACCTCTTGAAACATTTATGAAACAAGAATACCCACATAAGAAAAACTCAAAGGGTATTCAAACAACTGTTTCCACATTAACCAATCCAAACCTACACCATCCACATATCGTATACCTCATCATTCACATCATACAAACACCTCTTTCTCCATCCACATCTCATATACCTCATCAATCACATCATATAAACACCTCTTTCTCCATCCACATCTACACCCACAATTGATCATATACCTACATCTACATCACCACTTGTCATGTCTACTTCATTGGATTTGACCATACCTACTACCTTCATTTACATCCATTCCACCCTTACCTATTATACCATCCATAGAATCAATCCCAATTCCTCTTTCTTCACTTTTACTAGTGCCAACCAGATAAATTATCATAACTACACTAACTTCATCTTCTCCTCCTACATATTTCTCATTGTTTGAAGAGTTTGTGAAAGCATTCCAATTCTCCTTGACTTCAAATGATTCTCCCATCTCATCCTCACAATCAAACACTTCCACATCTTCTTTAGATATTATCAAACAAAAATTACTTCCTCCATAAATACCAACCACACAACCTTCAGATCCTCCAGTTGAGATTATTTCATCCCTTCCAAGGGTAAACCTTCTCGATAAAAATTTAATACTCTTGGTAAACATTCCCAAAGGTCTCTTATGCATCCTTGTAAGAAGTTAGGTCTTCCCCTTTCTCAGGAATCCAATGTTGCAACATCCATCCTAGGAGCACCCCCATCTATTTTAGGGTCAATCCCTTCATCTAAGACACCTCCCAATAATAAATCCAAATCCAAACAATCTAATCCTCCTCCAAAATTTGATTCATATTCTAATACATCTAATTTACCCATCCAATCTA
The DNA here is from genome assembly GCA_019776745.2 of Taxus chinensis. Lineage (NCBI taxonomy): Eukaryota > Viridiplantae > Streptophyta > Pinopsida > Cupressales > Taxaceae > Taxus > Taxus chinensis. The sequence continues at coordinate 722,479,786 of CM034148.1, forward strand.
CATCCACTCCTTCCCTTAGATCCAAGTCAAGGTATCCTATCAAAACCTATTAGAGTTACCTTCCTCGTAACACTTTGATTGGGTCCTACAGCAGATACCATTCAACATTTAATTCAAATATCTGTAATCATGATTCCTTCTATTAAATATTTTTGATCCTCATAGTAAGAAGACATCATGGTTTGATTCTAGTGGCATTTGTGCTTATCATCGTACCCCGGGTCATGAAACTGAGCACTATAAGGCCCTTTGAACTATCGTCCATGATCTTAATGAAGAGAGATGAATCTCTCATCCAATATGATCTACCTTCTCCATCCACCGCAACCAATCCAATTCCTATTTCTACATCTCCATCCATTGAATTTTCTAAATCTCCTCCTTCATCCACATCTTCATCCATCATCTCCCCTCCGCGAGAGGGTCTTCCCTTGTTCATCAATATTTTTGGCCTTTCCAATCATCCCTATGATCCCCAACCATCTATCCAATCCAAATCCAAGGTTATCATTGATATTGTTTCTAATGATCCCATCCAATATTCTTCATCCATGTACTCAATTACATCCAATTTACTTAATGTGATATACTCTCTTTCATTGGGGAAGCATCTTCCCCTCATTATTGAACATCTTGCATCTATTTCCTCATCCACACATCTTATCCACATCAATTCATCCCCCTATCTATTTAGCAACTCTTTTGACACTGGGAGACTTCACTCTGGGAATTCCTCCTTGACATTGTCCTATTTATCTCATCCAAATATTATCCAATCATTCTCATCTGATCTTATCTATCCAAAGTTTACTTTAGCCAACCTATTTATCTACCATTTTCTCATCCTAATTCCATCTTTGTGGCCATATTTGTACCTCTTTTGGGGCACCATATTTTCATCAAAGTCCACCTCTATGGCCATACTTATGCCTCTTTTGGGGCACCATATTTTTCATCCTAAGTCCACCTTTGTGGCCATACTTGTGCCTCTTTTGGGACACCATATTTTTCATCCTAAGTCCACCTTTGTGGCCATATTTTTTCCTCTTTTGGGGGAGCCACATTTTCATCAAGTCCACCTTTTCCATATTTTGCCTCCTTTTTGGGGGCCATATTTGTGCCATCTTTTGGGGAACCATATTTTTCATCAAATCCCACTTGTCAAAGTCCACTTTTGTGGCCATCTTTGTGCCTCTTGTTAGGGCACCACATAATTTTCCACCTTTGTGGCCATATTTTTTCCCTTCTCACCATATTTTTTCATGACCTTTGTGGCCAAGGTAACGCATCAACTTCCTCACTTTTCCTCCTTTTCTCATCATATCATCTAAGTCCATCTCTTCATCCTGGTCTTATTTCCTCGTCTCATTAGGGACAAATTTTTTCTTTCACTTCCTAAAGGGTAACATCATAACTTTTACCTTCACTCATCTATCTTATCACATCCCATATTTTACAATATGTCATCCTATCTTATCGCAACCTTAATATCGGTGAATCTTATCCTCAAATCAAAACATTAGTACTCTAGAAAAGAGCCAACGTGGAAAATTTTCCCCCAACTGGATTGGACCATAAATTATCACACATAAGTATGGGTCGGGAGCCTATTGTTTCACCTCCCTTGATGGTAAACTAGGAAGTGGAACTGCTTAATGCATTGCACTTTGACCATTCTATTGTTAACATGTCTACCAATGAACACTTAGTCATATCCTTAGATCATTCCTCCATCATTAGCCTCCTCCATGTATCATTGTAATGATTTGTAACTATGTGGTCTACCATTACTTTCCTAGATATGACCTTAAATATGGGCACCACGGCTCTACCCATATAATTTTTCCTTATGGATAGGTTCTCCCTTCTTGATGAGAACTCCATAATCATTACATCCATCACCATCTTATTTACCTATTGAAACTATGCAAAGGGTCAACGGGTGTCTCTTATACATTCATTATCCCCTCCTAAGTGGTATACCTAGCTATTCCCAGCTCTTCCCCATGTTAAAATCAAAATTCATGGATGATCTTATCAAAATCAAAGTTATCAAAAATAGACTACTCCCTCGAAGGACAGTTGTTCATACCAAAAAATAAAAATAAATCAAATCAAATAAATAGAATGATCCCTTGAAGGATGGCTATCATGTGTATCATTCTTGCCATCTATATCATATATGTATAAAGTAGACCATACCCTCAAAGGATGGATACTCTTTTGTATCATGGCATCGAAGGCTTCCCGCATTGATCAGCCTTCCATTTTATCAGCATCCTAAGAAATCTTCCCGCATTGATAAACTTTCTTCTAGAAAAATTCCCCCATTGACCAATTTGCTCTCTTTCCCCTTCCCAGAGCTGGGGCATAGATTTAGGGAACACCACTTATGGAGAACCCTCTTCTTCATGCGTACAAGTTACATCACAAACCCCTTTTTTGTGTTGACATTAGGTTTATGAGTTCATTTCATCCATGTTCCCTCATGATCTATGATATAGCTAACTAGCATTGGTTATGTGCTAACATTTGTTTTGGTCGCATGTGCCTTATGTTACTTGGATTCCCTTCTTGTTTATCTCCAATGTATTTGAGGAATCTCTTTCCACAGTGCTCTTTGATATGGCATGTAGCATCATGTTTTGGTACCCTTTGTTACATATAGTTTGATCAATTCTCTTATCTATCTCATTCACCATATTATCTCATCAATTGTCTTATCTTCTACCCATCTTGCTGACCATCTTTATGTTCCCTCTCAGGGCATCATATCATGAATTTTCTTATCTTTCCTTTTTGGCCATCTTTGTCCTTTTTCTAAGGCACCATTTCACATTTATCTTATCTCAAGTCATCCATATTTATTCCCCCCTGTGGCATTTTATATCATCATTTATTATTTTTCCTTTTCGTCTATTTTTTGTGTCCTTTGTTGGGGAATCATCCAATATCTCATTGCAAATCCACTTTTGTGGCCATATATGTGTTCCCTCTCGAGGGATTTTATACCATCATTTCTTATTTTTCCTACTTCAGGCCATTTTTTTCCCTTTATTGGGGCACCATATTATCATCCATGTCTCATCTCAGTCCACTTTGTGGCCATCTTTCCCTCTTCTCATGCTCCATCTCACTTTTTATATTTCACCTCCTTGGCCATTATCAGCCATTTATTATGGTACCATCTATTGTGTTCCTCCATTAGGGAGTTTTATTTTAACATTCTATTTATCCTTGTTTTCTATCAAAATCCACCTTTGTGGCCATATTTATTCACCCTTGGGGAATTTTTTCATCACTTTTTTTATTTTACCTTTTTGGCCATTTTTGTGCCCTTTGATGGGGCACCATTATTCCCATCCTTGTCCTTTTGGATGCATACCTTTCGATTGATTCCTCATGTAGGAAGGATTTCACATTATTTTTAATTTGGTTGCGCATAGTTTTTGATGTTTTCCTATGAACCATTGGTCCTCATGGCTCACATCCATTTGAGAGGTTTCCCATTAGATTTCCTCCATTTTGCAGTGATTTTTTCCCACTCACTGGTCTGTAGAACATTTTCACCATCTCCATTGAGACTGTCCTTTGTTCCCTACTGACGTGATATTGGAATCACCACCATAGGTTTTATTGTTGTTTAAATCCTTATTGCTTGGGGCATCTTGCCTCGCTTTATCATTTTACCCATCTTTCTTCTCCCACCTGCCCTTCAACATCTACCTCTTTAAAAATTGTCATCGATTCCCCTTTGTGTTATCAATCCCTTGTTTGAGGGGGAGATTATCATCAATATTCCTTTAGTCTTCATCCTACTCTTTATCTCTCATTGTTTTTGTCTCATGGCTTGCTAGCACAAACCACTCGATAAAAAGGGGAAAATGTAGACACCAAAATTTGGTATCGCTACTCTCCATTTCCCACATGCACATTTTTCACCATGGTCCTATCTAGACCCATTTAATTTGATTCATTTATTTAAATGACCATCTATTATCCCATCACCTTTATTATTAATTAATTCTTGTTAATTAACCTAAATTATCTAATTACCCCTAATTATATTTCATCTCTCCTAATTATTTAATTATCTCTAATTGGCTTTCTTTGGGATGTTTTATCCCTAACCACCTAAATCCACATCCCTACACTTTTCTATAGCTTTTATGTAACCCATCTTTATCTCCTACCTACTCATGACACTTCCCCTAAACAACCCTTACCCACCAACATGTTTTAAAACATTTATCCCAATCCCTAAAATCCCCATATCTCAAGTAAATCAGTGATTTTACCATCCAAGGAATGGTTTCCCACAGTCGGTGGTGACCCATCTAGGTTTCCATTGACCCTATAAAATTACCATTACCCCCCTCTTCTGGGGGAATGCATGCAAATATCTGAGCTTTCTTGTGACTTGTAAACTTTCTCTCATGCTTGAGTATCCCTGCAATAGTTACAGACCTCTTAGGATTTTCTTTTAATGTGTTTTCATCACTCATGAACATCCTTCCATGAGATTACCATCATTTTGTGTTGTTTTATTAGTTATTATCATATTATCATTTTATTATTTTCATCTAACATTTTGTAGGACCAGATCATCTCCATAGACCTCATTTCATTTTTCCTTTCCATCCCTCATACTTGTAGGTTTATTTTTCATTCCATCCACTCTTGGATTAACTCAAGTCCATCTCAGGTCACCATCAACCCTGACAGGTCACCATCGATTTGATATCCATCTTATCTACCTTTATATATTTTCTAGATCCTTATATCCTTGTTACTTTGTTTCAGTGTTCACCCAGTTGTCAGATCTCCCTTTCATCACTTTGTTCTCAGATTCATCTTGTCAGTCCCCCCAGTTGCCATCACCCCTACCCAGTTGTCATCGACCAGACCTCTATTTGTGGTATCCACCACTCAAATCCTTGTTTCCTCACACCCTTTTATTTCTTGTCAACCTCATAAATTCTTCTACAGGTGCCTTCCAGTCAGCACAAAACCCCAACATCCTCAGGTCTGCACTCAGAATATCTAGATCTGCATTTACAAGTTGTTGTTTCATCCATCTACCTCAAGTCACCATCAATTGGACCTTGTACAGCCTTGGTCATCCGTCAACCTTGTAAGGTAACATTTATTTTGTGTTAATTTAGATCATATTTTTATGTGCCTTACATTTCTGCATTTTCCATATTATGTATTATGCATATTATTTATCCTGTCATCATTAAATTTTATCATATTTTATCAATTGGGGTTGACATCCACCAAAGAAGTTAACACTTCTTGGATCCGACTTCGTCGGGAAAGCCCCCCATATACCATCTAATCAATTTTCTTTCTAGTCTTTCTTATTTTGCAGGTTCATCAAACTTATAGTGAGATACATTCACTTTGTGCCTGTCCATTTGCATCCATCACATATTTGAGGTACCTTAAACCCTCACATTTTGGAGTTATTTGATTTTCTTTAGTACAACTTTAGGAACCATCCTACCCTATCATGCTCCTAATTCCTTATGGAAGATGCTCGACAACTATGTCAGGTGCAAGGGTTGTTTTATATTCTCCACAAGGATATTTATTTGAATTTTAATATAATTTTTAGTTCTCTAATATTAAGAACATAGTTTAATATGAGGCCTTGTTGTTTGGAGTGTAAGTTTATGAAGATATGGGAATAAAAAATCTTGTAGTGTAAGGAGATGCAAAGCTTGCTATAAAATAGGTAAGAGACTTGTTCCAAGATAGAAACACTCATCTCTGTCATTATATAAATAGAGTATGGTACTGTATAAAGGGTTTTGATGTGTTTGATATCAAGGAAGTACCTCATAATCATAACAATAGAGCTACTTCATTGACAATGTCTTCTTCTCTGATGATTCCCCATCTCGATTTTGGTAAACATAAGTATTCAGTGGAGATGGTTTTCCATACAAGAATTCTTGATAACTCAGAAAGATGGTAGGTGTTCAATGATGATGATCATATCTTTTCATTATTGCAAAAAATAGGTAATCTCATGACTGTGTGTTTTGAAGGAAGTAATGCCCTCCCATGGGATTTTACAAATGATTACAATAATGGTATAAGAGGCGATAAATTTGATGATGATGGAATGGTTCAATTGAAGGGAAATAGAATTCTAAAAGGATTGGTTTTACTAGAGTAATTGTTTGATAAACATGATAGGCTCATTCATAGTAAAGATAAGGATCGACCAAAATATTTCACCAAATATGAAAAAGTAAAGATTAGAACAAGTGAGCAACCAAGGATGGTGAACATTGGTAAGTGTTGTTCTCCTAAGGAATGTAGAAAATTTTAAACTTTTTTGAAGAAGTTTTTTGATGTGCTAGCTTATTCATTTAAAGATATTAAGTCATTCTAACCATAGTCTATACAAATTTCCATCCATTTGAAACCTAATGTGAAGGAATTTTTATAAAAACAAAGGTAGTACAATCCTAAGATCATCAGAACCATACGAGAAGAATTTGAAAAAATTGTTCAATTCTTGCATCATCTTTCCTATCCATCACTCAACATGGATAGCCAACATTGTGCCACTGAGAATTAAGAAGAATGGTGAGATTTGTATATGTGTGGATTTTAAAAATTTAAATCAAGATTTACTAAAATATAATTATCCCCTACCACTCATGGACAACATTTTGCAATTATTCACTGGGTCAAAAACAAAGTCCATGCTCTACAAATTCTTAGGGTATAACCAAGTTGAGTTAGCCAAAGAAGATCAATTCAAAACTGCTTTCACCACCCCTTGGGGTACTTTTGCATACCATCATATGCCCTTTGGAATAATTAATGTAGGTTCCACTTTCTAGAGAGAAATGGTTTTAGCCTTCAAATATTTGAAAGGAAAATGTATAATGGTGTACTTGAATGACCTCACCGTGTACTCAAAGAAGACACAAGAACATTTGGATCATCTAGAGTAGGAACTGATCTATTGTAGGAAGAACCTTATGTATCTCAATCCGAGGAAGTAATTTTTTGGGTGACAGAAGGAAAGGTCCTTGGACATATTGTGAGAAATGAGGGTACAAAAATTTATCTTGAAAGAGTCGAATCCATTCAATGATTATCTCTTCCCACAAGTAAGCTCGATGTGCATTCGTTCTTTGATAAGGTAAATATTTTGAGAAGGTTCATTCCTAATTTTGTTGTGCTTACTAAAGAAATTGTTAACATGATAAAGCCTAAGGATTCCTTCAACTTTCCCAATAACATGTCCCACTTTTTGGTATGTTTTGTACCATTATAAACATGAATTTTCAGTTTCATTGATTTTCTAAAGGTAATAGTCATAAAACCGTACACATTCATGAAATTCCAAAAACTAATGAAATGTTGTGTTTAGAGTGTAGAATACATGTAATTTTTTTTTTTAAAAATTGCAAAAAAAATGGTCTTTTTCTTAATTTTATTCATACGTTGTTTTTTATGTTATAAAAGAGGAATGACTGTCCCCGGGTGGTTTTTTTGAATGAAAATTTATTTTTTCACCATGAAATTTTAGATATATGTTCAATATTTGAATTTTGACTTGCTGTAAAACTTTCATATTTTTTGGACTTATATATTTTTTTTAATTAATTATTTAGTAAACATATTTTCAAATAAATGGCGTACAAATGTTTATGCCAATAAATTTTAAGATTTATATCGAAATTGAATTTTTTTTTCACAGGTAAGAAGAAGACTTCAATAAATAGTAATTTTAATTTTTTCAAAATTTTTTGATATTTTTTTCTATTTTTCAAATTGGGTTGATTGTGTATGATCGATTGTCCTAAAATACCATATGTTAGCAAAATATAAAAAATAAATAGTAAAACATATTTTTAAAAAATGAAAATTATATTTTTAGAAAGCTAATAAAATTCTATATTTTGTGTTAAAATTTTGTAATTTTATTCATTCGTTAACCCTAATTACGTGGCACCTAAGTGGCACATTTTGGCATAAAATTATACTCCAAATGGATTTGGCGCCAAAATGCGCCACATAAGGGGGTTCGCGCGAACCCCCCTTCGCCCGAACCCCCCTAAACCCTAAATCTGCCGCCCAAAACTATATAAATATCTATATATAACTCTTTGCTGCCAAAATTATTTGAATTCGAGGGGTTCGCGCGAAGGGATGTTCGCGCGAACCCCCATTCGCGCGAACTATTTTATTTGTCCTACGTGGTAGTTCGGGAGAAGGGGGTTCACGCGAAAGGGGTGTTTGCATAAAAACCCTTGATTTTCGATCCCGCCCAACTTCTTACTCACATTTTTGGGACATGAAGTGGGACACAACATTTTGCTTTCTAGACTTCAACAACGAGTTTATTGTTTGCTTATATGCTTTTGAGAATACCATCTCATTAGTTTAATTTTTGTAGAATGATGAAAATTTTCAATCACCCATTACATTCATGAGTGCACCATTTAATGCACATAAACTCAATTATTAACAGTAAGAGAAGTAAACATATGTAGTGGTTTGGGATTTGAAAATTTTTAGGTTCTATCTCTTGAACTCGCATACCATTATTATGGTTCTTATCCCATTTGTCAATTCTATTATGATACAACATGATCCTGGTGAAAGAAGAGGTAATTGGGTATCAAAGATTCAAGAATACGACCTTGATATTATCCCTCCAAATTGGTGTGAGGTAATGGTTTATGTGAAATTCTTACTGTAGACATGTAAAATGCCGACATGCTCATTTAACAAATAACATAATCATTATACAATGTTAATTCCCCCTTGACTAACCATTTAATAATTAATTGTGAGATTAATTATTATTATCTCTATATCATACCTTAATTATTTCCATAACCCCATCTCACCCTTAATCATATTAATTCATCATTATATCTTATTATCCTATCATTAATCTCTATTATCTATTTTCTAGGAATTAAAAATTCCTATTCACCTACCACCTACTCTACACCTATCATACACCTAGCTTCTCCACCAAATCACTCCACTAATAAAAATTAGTTTCACCTAATCCTAAGCTAACTAATCCTCTAAATCTAGAGGATATATATTGAAATAAAATAAACATTTTCATTTTTTTTTTCTGTTGAAGGGTAATGTGTTTTCTAAAATCTCATTTACAAAGGGTAAAGCTTAACCTAGCTAGTCAAATTAAAAGAGGGGAAGCCCTTCAAATTTGATCACTGAATGCAATGATGGTCGTTTCAATATATTTTGTAGGAAAGTCCCCTTTTCATAAAGCTTAGTAACTTTTGAATATACATGACAACTGAAATATGTCACTTCTAAATTTCTAAAATGTCATTTCTTATATTTTATATATGTAGTTAGTTTTATTTTTCAAATGCGTCTCGTCATATATGTGATGAAATATAAAAAATATAAATAATAAATGCATCACTTTAAAGTTATGGGAATATTGTTTTTTATAGATAAACGCTTTTGACCAGAGCTTTGAAATAGGGGGTTCTTAGGTCCCCTCCCTTACAGAAACGTCGCATACAATATCAAGAAGCAGGGCAACCCAAAATCAGGAAAGATGACTAAGCATGACTACCTTGAGAGAATGAAAAACAAAAAAAAAAACAAAAAAACTATACTATATATCTAAGATAAACATGAGCATAATTATTCTGGTAATTCAAATACTTCAACGATACTCCTGAGAACTAGCATGTGTAGCCCATAATAGAAAGAAATATGCATCCCTTCCTTTCTCCCTAATTTTGACAATTTAAGCCGCAACAAGGCCAATTGGGGTGGATAATGCTTCCAAGTTGAGGGGGGCTAAGTAAGTAGGCCCTTCCTCCTTCATTTGAAATTTCTGATGAATAGAGACAACAAATTCCTAGAGTGACTTATACCTCCTTTCTAATTCCTAGACATGGACCTGAGCAACCAAATCCCAATTAACCACCATAGAAACTTGCAACAGAGCTAAAGGAAAACATAAAATTTCCACCGCTTCCTCAAGACTAACCATGTGCATATGCTAAATAAGATGCTAAGATATCAGTAGAGCCTCATCCTTGTTTCCTCCAAGGAGCAGCAGGTGGGTGACGAAAATGGAAGCAACCTTAGAATTGACGTGAGCTCATCCACAAAATTGAGTATAATCCTCTCCAAGCATTATTTATATGACATTCTCCCCGGAGCCAAAATTAATCTGGAAGTAGAAGGCCATCTCCCTTGAATCCCTTTGGAGAAAGAGCCATGGTAGCAGAGGAACCACCAAGTCAAACCTGAGAACTAAAAAAAACTCATGCGCTGGATAGGGGGAGGAACGGAAGTAGAATGCCAAGGGAAAGGTCGAGATGGTCCTTTAAGAAGATCGTCTCCCACGATTAAATCCTACCTACAACTAGCTCATTATTACTATGTTGCTTTTATGAAGAAATTATTAAAGTCTTTTCCATATTTATTAAATATATTGTTTCCTTCATGGTATAAAATATTACGTGGCCAATAATTATATTTGATAATACATTTCTAAACTGTAAGGGTGTTGATTAAATCTCTAGCGGCACACTTTACATGAATAAGTAATCAATTTCAATTAAACTTCAACTCAAGGCTATCGATTTTGAGAGGATATTCATCATTCGATTTCATACTATTAACCAAAACCATGAAACAGGTTACAAGGATATTATCCAAAACCATGAAACAGGTTACAGGGATATTCATTCATCTAAAAATTTTAGGTCATTTTTTTACAACCTTTAAATCCCTATAAGTTTATTAATTTTTGCCAAAAGATAACCAAAAAATCAACTCAGAAATAATGCAAGAATGTAAAAAACACTACACTCGAAATGATTACAGAGTTCAGAAATTGCCTACGTCTCCGAGTTCTTAACGAAGCGTTCCACTATTCAAAACCTATAGTACAATAAAGTTTCTACAAGAAAACCTAATGGAACTTCAACTTGCCTAACAGTTCACTAGCTCTTCGAAATACACCGATGATTAGTAAGAATACATCCTCCTCTTTCCTCGCATACCTACAAGTTGTGTGGCTCAAATATGCTCTATCGGGTAGTTTTACAATAACTCCTAATAACAATTTTTTTCCTATTAAAAATAATAGGTCTTATCTCCCTTACAATATTTTAGTATAAATAGGACTTCCTCACAAAACAACACCTCTAATAAAAAGGCCTTATAATGCTTCTTGTTCTCCTATTAGCTCTCGAATAGCTTCGAAGCTCATTGCATTGGTGTCCCTATAGAGGGGAGGGGTCGGGTCCCTTTTATATTAGTAAAAGGGACCGAAAATCATGCTCATATCCCTTATCACTCCAACCATACACCAACCAACTCGTAGGCTTAGTTGGTTGGGTCGTTCCACTTACCAAGGCAAGGTCACCGGTTCAAATCCCTCTTCCCACGAGGTCGTCATGTTTTTAGCATGAGATCAGGGATATCCCACATCGTTGGTGAGAAGGAAGGGGAAAAATTTATTTACCAACCGACCTGCCATTTACCACGTGGCTTTGGCCACGTATAGCCCTTTTTTTTGGGCTCCCCAAATTTCTCTATCGAGTTGTTGACTAGCTTTTCATTGGATGCTTGGTGGATTCATAGGTAATGCCACTACGTGGTAAGATGTGCATTCGTTTGGTTGTTTAAAATTCCCGTTGTAAGGGCCGACTGTTGAAATCGTGTTTCATTGTCCAAATGTGGGTCGATTCATTGGTAACCCGCCGAGTTATGGTGTTGGCACGTTGATCCATCCATGTTGCAAGGTCAGCGAGTTTGTTTGACCACATGTCCACTATATATGATGAATAATGTGGCTCCAAGATATATGGCTAAAAATATAGCTGAGTAATATACACAGTTTTATGGATAAAATAAATAAGGCTGATCCATCTGATTCTGAACATTGTGGATATGTGGCTCAAACATAATATATCAATGTGATCAACTTAGGGGGGAGTTGATCACCCCACTGAGCTAATAAAATAGCTCACCGAGCTCAAATCACTCTTCGATAGGCATATAAGGTGAACTAAAAAGTGTGGTGGCAAGCCAAGTGATGGCTTGAGGACCCACCACATCGGTGATAAAATAGTCCTCATGGCGGATGGGATCCCTTTTGTTAAAAAATTTGAGCCTCTTGTTCTCATGACAAAATTCTCACTTGTCAAAGAATGGAGAATGGAAACATCACCGAGATCGCACGATCATTTTTTTCCAATTTTTCATGACTCGCTAGTTGACCCGGTCCTGCCTAGGGTTGATTGCAACTTTGACCAGCCACCGTTTACACGTACAAACTCTTTTTTAGACGTTCAAATAGTCGACGAAAATATCTTGAAGTCAACTTCCGCATTGTACCGATCCTAGGAAGTTTAGGGAACATATTTTATCCATAATGACCTACGGATCACACCTCCCCAATGGGAAAGGCTTTTTGTTCTGAAAATCTCATATCTCCACTCTTGGATCATGAATTCTACCACTGAAGAGATCTATGGGACATGTGGTATGTATGCCACTATGATGACATCTCCTCTTATGTGTGTTACTGACAAAGACACTTTGCTTCACCCCACTACACGGCCTCGACCTCTTCACAGTAATGAGAAATGTCTGATGGTGACTTTTCCCGCTGCACGGATTCTACCTCTACATGGTACAAGCTTCAATGATGATGATGATGATGATCAGGTACCATCCTGCTGTATGGACACAATGAGCCTCTGCATAGAATGAAGATATGATATTCCACCAGTGAGCTCAAATGTATACACAAACAACTAAAAATTCTCCAAGCTTATAGGTATGAGTATCTAACTATAACAGTCACTCAAAAAGATGATTAGGTGATATGCACTTTAAAGGGTATTTATACAACTTTCAAATACAAGTGTAAGGAAAATATTTCCTAATACATCATGCAAAATTAGTCGTAAAATGCTCCATTTTTGGATTCTTTGTACAGTAAGATTAATTACCAAATTTATAAGGAAAATAATTTTGCATGATAAACCTATCGTAAAGATTTCTCCTATTCGGTGGCTTATGTACTTTGTCTTATCTATTGCATCGCAATGTGGATTGAATTTATTTGTCTCCTCCTTGCTAGAAAAACAACTCAACAAGGACAAAATATATTGCATCTCATGGTGTTAGCAAAATCATAAAAATAATTTCCCTCAAAGGGGTCTTACTAATGCAAGTATAAAAGAGTACAAACATTACCCAAAATTTGGGTCTTTACTAGTGTGCTCTAATTGGTTAGATGTATACAAAAATTTTCCCAAAAGGGTCTTACTAATACATTCTACCTAACAATTTTTTTTTTTTGGTTTTTATTTTATTGCAATAAGAGCAATAAATAATGCTCGAAATAAAATAGTTGAACAAAATGTCTACTTTTCTTACACATTAGAATTATTACCAGATGTAGAATCCTTGGTGTCGGCCTAGGATACCTCAATAGGTTCCCTGTGGATCGTCTAGTGATCTCTCATCTACATATGGATCTGGATGATCTGCTGGAACATAGGCGATCTCTGTGTTAGGTTGTAGATGATATTCTGGCACATATAAGTCTGACTCTGCATTAGGATCTAGATGAGCCCTTGGTACATATGAGCCTGAAGTCTCACTATTGTCGTCATGTATAGGAAAAATTACACATCCCGACTCAAACTCCACAATCCAGCTATGGTTGATGCGAAGCTCCACTCTACTCCTGTCATCCGTCATATAACCTTGTCAAGCCATCACATAGAAATTTCCCAATGCCACTTCGTCCATCTCTATAGGGGATGATGTCTAGTGTGACAGTGTTAGAAAATCATCTCCCGACGATAAAGATCAAAGTGTAAAATCTAGTAGCCAACCCAAGTAGTGTACCATCCTATGTACCAACTGTTTTGGTATGAGAAAGTGGTGTAGTAGGTAGTCCCAATCTGTGCACCACATCAATAGTCACGTATCCTACTCCTATAGTCCAATCAAAGATAAGTGTGATTGGATGTCCTTAACAAACCACCATAATCCACTGTCTCGAGACACTCACGTGCTGCAATATGTTATTCAGGAATTCCACTGGTGCTCTCCATTCCAATGAATCAGATGGCCAATTGAAATTGGGTTCTCCAACTGCCTTTCCCTTCTTATTCATTCAAACCGTCCTTGTTTCTGGGTGTAACTTCCAGCAACACTCAGTAGCATGTCCTTTTCCACAAGGACTGCACTTAACCAGATTTGGTGAAGGTAGATTTTCTATGCGGTGCTTTCGAAGCTAACTTGTTTCAGCTACCTTCCCAAGAGGAGCATCTATGTTCTTTTGTAACTTCGTGCGGTGTTGTTGTTACTGGCATTGTTTTTGTCAAACATTATCCAGGTGGGTTTGCAATTTCGTGATCTAGAGTTTATGTTCCCGATGCTGAGTGATCATCACTTAAACCATCATTCCAAATAAGGAAAACATCATCGACATCTAGAAGAATGGGTATAGATCCATCTGGTTCTCAACAAAACCCTGCAAAACCATCTCTAATACCAACTTGATCCGTAAATCTATGTCAATTTTATTTTTTTTATGACCTTCGAATCCCTATAGTCTTATTAATTTTTGCCAAAAAAAAAACCACAAAATCAACTTAGAAATAATGCAAGAATGCAAAATGCACTACACCTGAAATGATTACAAAATTCAGAAATTACCTACACCTCTGGGTTCTTAACAAATCGCTCCACTAGTCAAAACCTATAGTACAATAAAGTTTCTACAAGAAAACCTAGTGGAACTTTAACTTGCCTAATAGTTCATCAACTCTTCGAAAGACATCGATGATCAATTGGAATACGTCCTCCTCTTTCCTAGCATACCTAAAAGATGTGTGGCTCAAATATGGCATGTTGGGCAGTTTTACAATAACTCCCAAAAACAATTTTTTGCCTATTAAAAATAATAGGTCTTATCTCCCTTACGATATTTTCCTATAAATAGGACTTACTCACAAAATAAAAAGGCCTTACAATGTTTATTGTTCTCCTAGTAGCTCTCAAATATATTATAAGCTCATTGCATTGGTGTCCCTATAGAGGGGAGGGGTCGGGTCCCTTTTATATTAATAAAAGGGCCCTAAAATCATGCTCATATTGCTTATCGTTCCAACCATACACCAACCAAATCGCTGACTAAGTTGGTTGGGTCATTCCACTTGTTAAGGTGGGGTGGCCGGTTCAAATTTCTCTTCCCATGATGTCAACGGCTATTTTTTACATGGGGCCAAGGTTGTTTTAACCACCAAGCGGGAATATCCCACTTCATTGGTGAGAAAGAAGGGTCAGAAGTTTATTTACCAATCGATTTGTCATTTACCGCATGGCTTTGGACACGTATATCCATTTTTGTTGGTCTCCCCAACTCCCTCTGCCGATATGTTGACTGGTTTTTCGCTGGATGCTTGGACGAGTCATAGGTAATGCCATTATGTGGAGAGCTGTGCATTGGTTTGGTTGTTTAAAACGCCCATTGTAAGGGCCGACCGTTGAAAGATTGTTTCATTGCCTAAATGTGGGCCGAGTCATTGGTAACCCGCCAAGTTGTGATGTTGGCACATTGATCTATCCATGTTGTAAGGTCAGTGGGTTTGTTTGACCACCTATCCACTATATATGTTGAATAATGTGGCTATGAGATATATGGCTAAAAATATAGCTGAGTAATATACATAGTTGTATGGCCAAAATAAATAAGATAGATCCATTTGATCTCAAACATTGTGGATATGTGGCTCGAACATAGTATAGAAATGTGATCAACTCGTTGGGGAGTTGATCTCTCGACCGAGTTAATAAAATAGCTTGCCCAGCTCAAATCGCTCTTCGATATGCATATTAGGTGAATTTGAAATTGTGGTGGCAAGCCACGTGGTGGCAAGCCACATGGTGGCTTGAGGACCCAGCACGTTAGCAATAAAATAGTCCTCACGACGGTAGGGATCCCTTCTGTTACAAAAGTTGAGCCTCTTGTTCTCGTGACCAACTTCTCACTTGTCAAAGATCGAAGAATGGAAACATCACCATGATTGCACGGTCATCCTTTCCAATTTGTCATGACTCGCGAGTTGCCCTGGTCCTACCTAGGGTTGACTGTAACTTTGACCAGCCCCTGTTTGCACATACGGACTCCGTTTTCAATGTTAAAATAGTTGACGGAAAGCTCTCAAAGTCAACTTCTTCATTGTGTCAATCTTGGGAAGTTTAGGGAACATAGTTTCTCCATATTGACCTCCGGATCATTCGCTAAATCCACAAAATAGGTCACAAGGATATTCATTAGGATTTCTATAAGTTTTTTCGGGGGGTTCGTTAAACTTTTCCCTGCTTATCGAGTCACTCACTCATTAAAAAAATTATTTTGATCATGACACAACATTCTTATCACTTTCTTTACCTATTTTAAACTTGTTTGAAGCCTCTCACTATTAGAAACAATAACCAAACTTAGTAAGCAAGCATACAATCCAGTTTACCCTCATTAATCACTATTTTGGCATAGTTATAACACTAAATTTGTGCATTCATGTCATTCAAACATACTAACAATCATGATTTTGAGCAATAACATCATGATTAATTCTTTTTAGACCATTCTTGACTGAGAATATCAAAAGACTTATCTCTTCCATATAGTGACTGCAAACAACTTTTAGGGTTGAGATCCCTAAAAAAAACTTCAAACACAAAGGACCAAACTTCTGATATTTATATTAGTCCATAAACAACACGAAATAGTTTCTCATATCTATCACTAGGTTCATAATGCCCACATTTAATTGAAGATACAATCATATGATCATAAAACTCAAGAAACTCTGCTAGAGATGGATCATCCATACCTTCATAGTGTTATAACAACATTTCAATAATTTTTATTTATTTGTATACTATCACAATTGATGAAATAACATGACTTAATCCCTTTTGAAGTATACCTATTAACCACTGTCATTCTGCATTAAAATTTCTTCTAGACATCTAAAACACCTGATTCAAGGTTAAAATCAGCTCCCCCTACCATAAGAAGCAGCATTAGACTTGTAGCTCACTATTATAGTGTCAACTTCACAACCTACAACGCCTTGGAATGATACACTATCCACTCAAGATGCAAGATATCACTAACACACCCTGAAAAGATACTTAGTTACACATTCTTAGTTTTGAGAGAACATTAGCTCCCCCTCAACACATACTATGATGAAGACCTCATGAAACCTTCATGCACAAACTTAGAAAGTATACACTATCCTTTGTACTACTGTAAATACTTCAAGTAATGAGACTTAGAACCATACCTTAGAGTTTGCACACTTTGATCAATTTTCATGGACCAACATCAAGATATACTTCATCTTTGTAGGCATTTATAGGTTGGTGAACCAACATACCATATTATTTTCTCATGCACCTATCAGGGACACTATTGCAGTATTCAATAACCATAATCAGACATGTATCTATATTTTTAATCATGAATAACACCCTTTTTCTCTTTCACAGATCTATTTGTTATGTTTGTGGAGCCTATTTTCATGTTAGAGTATGGTACACCTTCCATGTGTTACACTCGGGTATTTTTACGGCGGTCCCGCTCGGCGGTGAGCGGGTCAGGGGGGTTTGGGGGGTTGAAGCCCCCCCGATGGAAGGGGGTTCGGGGGTGAAGCCCTCGAAGCAAATTTTCATGGGTGGTTTAT
This sequence comes from Taxus chinensis, assembly GCA_019776745.2. Classification (NCBI taxonomy): domain Eukaryota; kingdom Viridiplantae; phylum Streptophyta; class Pinopsida; order Cupressales; family Taxaceae; genus Taxus; species Taxus chinensis. The sequence goes on from CM034148.1 coordinate 722,497,554, forward strand.
TAACCCATGGGTAATGGGTAACCATTATGGGCTGTTTTTGGGCCCATGGTTTTTTCGGTCTTTTGCCCATTGTTTTGATACCCACGGTTTTTGCCCTTGGTTTTTGATACCCACGGTTTTGTATCAAACTGCTTAAGCAGTTATCTATTTATATGGTCTTATGCATATGATAGAAGCACAAGCAAATGTATTGCAGATGTGTTTTGAATTCGGCTGTGAATTCTGTAGAGTTTGTTGAGCATAGCTCCAAACGGATCTGGGTATTGTATTGAGAGAGCGGTGGCTTGTAATAAAATTTGAGCAAGTGATTCTTGGTGGACGTAGCCCAAATTGGGTGAACCACGTTAAATACTGTCTCTTTGTGTTGTGTTATTTTATCCTACAATTTTATTTGAGATCAATAATAATTTCTGCATATTAGTTTCTACTGTTGCGATTCTGTGAGGGATTATTCCGCATATTTTATCCCTTGTTTCCTAACACTATTCATGCATAAACTCTCCATTCTAGACATAAATGAACTAGTAAATATTCTTAGCACTCTCAAATCCTGCTTGAGAAAATAATACAGACTCTAAAATGTCATAGCTTGACAAAGTGATTATCAACCGAGAAACTTACTTTCAAACTTGACAATCCATTACATTGTTTCATACTCCTTTATACAGACTTCGTGATGCATATAAAACTTTTTATGCACCTCAACCTTGAATGAAGACAAAATATACACCTAGTGGACTCTATCAACTCATGAATATACCTAAAAATCACTTACATACCTCCTTTCCTACTACTACACCTCTTCATGGTTTCTTGGAGATGATGATTCATTTCTATTCTCCATTTCAAGGTCCTTGGTCTCTTAATGACTGTCATGAGATGAAATCACTCCCAACCATACCATTAGGTGTTCAAATGTTGGTTTTGGAAATGACTTTGTTAGAATGTTAGCTATCTCCTCCTTGGTAGATACATATTCAAATTTGATCCTTTTCTCACTCACCTGATCTCTCAAGAAATGGTATTTGATTGGAATGTGCTTAGTTTTTGAATGTAACACATAGTTTTTAATAACACTAATAACACTTGTACTAGAACATAGATATGGGTAAGACCATCACACTCCACCTTATAATCTTATAGGGTTTGTCTCATCTATAAGACTTGTGCACAACATAATGCAGCTACAACATAATCAACTTCACATGTGGAAAGGGATACTAAATATTGTTTTTTACTCATCCAAGAAACAAGACACTCACCAAAAAAAATTCTCCTCCATTAGTGCTCCTTCTATCATCTAGGATGCCTTCCCAATCAGCATCTTTGAAATCCTTTAATTTAAATTTTTCACTCTTTGGATACCATAGCCCATACTCAGAAGTCACTTTGAGATATCTGAATATTCTCTTTACTTCTTACAAGTGAGTTTCCTTTAGATTCTACTGAAACCTCCCAACAATACTGACATCCTACAACATATATGGTCTAGATGTAGTAGTATACAAGAGACTACCAATCATGGATCTGTACTAAGTATGATTTACCTTATGTGATTCATCCTCATTTCTTAGTTTTCATTCTCTGACTGTAGGAGTTCCACCAAGCTTACAATCTTCCATTTGAAACTTCTTCAACATCTCCTTGATTTATTTGGATTGAGATGTGAATATACCTTCCTTGAACTGACTGAGTTGTAGTCTTAGAAACAAATACAATTCTCCAATCATAGACATTTCAAATTTTATTTTCATAGCATTTGTAAATATATGAGTCATGAGTTCATTGCTTCCCCCAAACATAATGTCATCCACATATACTACAACAATTAATAAATGTCCTTCTTCATTTTTTATATGCAAGTTACTATCAACAACTCCTCTCTTAAAACCTTATTCAATCAGGTAATTGTCAAGTCTTTCATACCAGGATCTAGGGGTTCACTTTAGTCCATTGAGTTCCAAAAAACTATCAACCTTCTCAATGTACACTTCTTCTTCTAGATTACCATTCAAAAATGTAGATTTGACATCCATTTGATACACCTTAAATCATTTAATCCCTCCATATGCTAGAAACAATCTAATGGCTTCCATTTTGGCTACTGGAGCAAAGGTTTCATCAAAATCAAATCCATCAACTTGTGTATACCCCTTACAAACTAATCTAGCCTTATTTCTTGTAACCTCTCCATTCTCATTGAGTTTATTTCTAAACACCCATTTACTCCCAATAAAATTCTTATCCTCTAGTCTAGGCACAAATTCCAAAGTTCTATTCTTTTGAATTTGATCTAGTTATTTATTCATATCCTTGATCCAAGAATCATCCTTGCTTGCTTCTTTAACATTTTTAGGCTCAAATTTTGATAATAATGCATTTTTTTTTGGTTTTGAAGACTTACTAATTTCCTTCTTGTTCTTTCCTAGGATTTGATCTTTAGGGCAATATCTCCTAATTTTTCTTGATGATTATTTGGTGTCTTGTATATCTTATTCTTCATCATCTTCTTCATCTATATGTATAACCTCTTCTTCTTTTTTGGGATCAATCACTTGTAGTGTCTCTTTTTTCGTGAGAGTGGACCTCATGGGATAGGATTCATCGAATTTCACACTTTCACTTTCAACTATTGTCTTCAACCTTTTGTTGTATCATATGTAAGATGATATCTTTGAAGAACATCTAAGAAATATACCTTCATCATACCTAGAGTCAAATTTTTTGTATATTCTCTTCATTCCTCCTGATAAAGCACCTGCATCCAAAAACTCTAAAGTGTTCCACATTTATTGGTTTGCCTTTCCATAATTCATATGGGGTTTTATCACTATTTACCCTTGTCTAAATTTTTTGAAGGATATAAATATATGTATGAATTGCTTCCTTCTAATAACCATCAGGTAGCTTATATTCATTTAGGATAGTCCTTGTCATCTCTTGAACATTCTTGTTATTTTTTTCAACTACACCATTTTTTTATGGTGTTCTAGAAGCTAAAAACTACATTCTCATGCCATGAGTTCTACAAAATTTATCAAATGAAATGCTCTTGATCCTGCCATTTTTATCATTTTCAATTAGATCCTTGAATGAATTGAAAACCCTAAAAAAAAAACCGAAGTATACCTTCTATGGTCATCAACTAGAAGCATGAAACAATAGTCACCTAATGTACTTTCAGTTCTCATAGGTCCAAAAAGGTCAGTGTGGATCAGTTGTATAGTTCTAGTGGTAGAATCATGTTCCTTGGTCTTGAACCTTTTTCTAGTATGCTTTCCATGAAAAGGTATGTTCTAGTTTGTTGATTCTTGGCATGTTCTTGGCACAATTGTTAGAACTGATCCTAACAAGATTATCAAAGTTTACATGGCCTAATATATTATTCCATAACCAACTATCATTCAGATTGATAATAAGAAATATTTCTATGTTGATCTGCCTTAATATGTACGTTTTATTTTCAGTCGTCTTGGCTTTAGCAATAAGCTTACATATTTCTCTTTTTCTAATTTTACATCCCTTATCATCAAAGGTTAGGATGTAACCTTGTTTGCACATTTTACCTACACTGAGAAGATTATTTTTTAATCCCTCAACATATAGAACATTCTTAGTGTGGGTATTCCTATTATCTAAACTCAAAGAGCCCCTTCATGTAATTTTTATGGCATTGTTATCACCAAACGTAACAGATCTTGATGCATTCTTATTAAAAAAAGTGAATTTTCTTTTTTCACCAGTCATATGAGCATAGCGACCACTGCCAATATATCAAATCCAATTTTCATCTTGACTGTGAAAGTAAGTTTGAGTAATTTGACACTATTCATCTTTTGTCCTTGATTTTACAAGGCCTAAAACCAAATCATGTTCTTCCTTATATTCTTTGTATTCTTTATTAACCCTCAAAGCAGATGGAGAGGGTGAACATACATTAAAGATGGAATTCCATATGTCAAACCCTACAGTTTTCAAACAAGCTCTCATTCTAATAAGAGGAATTTCTTCATCTTGAACCTGTCTACCTGCCATATTAGTGCTTCAAAGGATCTCCTTCTAAGTGATTAAAATTTTCCAAAAAGACCTACTTTGATATCAATTGTTGGAATAAAAATGGACCGAGAGGGGGGTTGAAATAGTCCTTCTAATCCCTTAACCAATTCCAATCAACTTGGATATACCATTTAACATTTAACCATGCATTAGTGTGAGCATAACAATATATAACAATCCTCCACAAGAGCACAACCATAAAAGAGTACACAAGAACAAAAGATATAAGTGGGAGACCCTTAAAGGGAAGAGAACCCACTAAATTTTTGATTATATTACATAAATAAAAATAATTTAGTGAAGAACCAAATTCATAAGGAGCGTCAACCCTTAGTTTTGTAGAGAACAAAATGTAGACACAAAATCACTCACATATTACTATTTTACTATACCACCAAGTATGTTGTTATAAACATGGATCTCAAGTAAGAAAATTATTCACTGGTGACACACTCTCTAGTCCACGCACCTACTTTTATTGTTTCTATTCTCACATCTATCACTTTTGTACCTAGTTCTATTCTGGTCACAGGGATTCCTGTCTGTCAATCTTCTCACATTTGTCTTCAATTATGCTAGGACACCAGTGCCCAGTCTGGCCACTAGTGCCTAGATGATCCTGTCTACCCTAGTCATTTTTTGCTCTTTGTTCTTATTCACATTTTTGACATTTGTAGTCATCCTTTTCAATTTTATTACTCCTATCCCGAGGTCTTAGTCGGCATTTCTTGTCACTAGTGTTGATATTAAAGAAATCGATCCCTAGATATACACAACATACATACCATTATGATGGAAGAAAATTCTAAAGGGAAAGCATATATGAATATTATCAAAGGGGTTACATTTTTTGGATTATTACTCTGCATACATTGTATAGGAAGGGGAATTTTTTAATTCCATCCCACACATTTGCATTTTATCTTGCTATATCTTGATATCTAGGCGTTATTAGCACGAGGGAAACCCAAGGACATTATTTCACACATAAGCACACATAACTACATGGAGTCTAGAATGTAATACAATGCTCAGTCATAATTTCATCCTTCGGATGACCGATGACGTTGTTATGACTTCACATATTGCATTTTTTATTCCAATTTGATGTGTTTTTTGAGCTTGTGCAGGTAGCTAGGGTTTGTGTTGTAGGTTATAGGTACCTCAATGATGCAAGTGCGAATATTAGGTGATCAAAAAGAAGTTATAGAAAAACCATAGAAACATAGGAAAAATCATATTTCAACCCTTTGCGTAGTCACTGATGCCTACAAGAGGTCTTTAGCACCTTCACCCTAGCCCAACTGCCCATGTCCAACTTTGTCTATAGGTTCCAAAATTGATATTGATAATTTCTAACACTCTTCCTAGTATGTTCATCAGTTGTTCTAGTTAACATCTGCTTTGAGATAAGTGTGAATCAGGTAAGTGTCATATCTTTCCTATTTTATTACACTATAACATCTTTAGAGTGTTTAATATCTATCTTCTTTTGTATTTCATTATATTAGTGACTATAAAATTATATTTAATATTCATATTTTATTAAATCATTTGGTGAACCCCATCATTAGTCAAACTCCTTTCCCTAGGATCCACAAAACCCTCATGGCTGAAAATAGATCCTCCTCTCATATGTAAGCTATGCATCATGTTAGTGTGAATCCTATCCTTAATGATGTTGTTGAGGCTTAACTTCATTCCATTTATCTCAATGTTTGATTTGATGACAAAGCTCAAAGACTGCTTCTTAAAAATGAGCACATTATTACTACTAGTTTATGCAACTCTAGTGTGAGCATAGTTTCACCTAACCAAAGTTTACTGCATGTGCTCCTTATTCTTCCATTATCACCGAGGTTGCTCCACCTTCTTCTATTCTTGTTACAACACATGATGAAATGTACATGTTCTTGATGATGTTTCTAATAATAGACAAGATGAATGTAAATATGTATCTCATGTATCTACTACTTCTTAAAATGTTTCCAATAATTGCAAAGATACATCTTATGATAGTTCTCCTGCTACTTCTCTCTACAAATTTCTTGCATGCAATTTTTTTTATAGTGATATTGAGTATAATTCTGATCATGAACATCTTAGTAAGGATGTTACTTCTCTTAAGAATGTTGAACGTGAATTTTCCACTCTGCTTTCTACCACTTCTGAGGTTGTTTCCAATGGCATTCATGATGATTCTTCCACTCCTACTAGTTCATCTTTAAATGTTTCTTCGAAATCTACTCATATAATTTTTGTTGATATTCCATGTTCCTCTTCCACCTCTTTCTTCTCAAGATGTCTATTCATGTTGATTCATACATTACCTACTCGTACACAAACTCTTATTTCTTCAACATCTACATCTTTCATTCCCATATAACCTTGAGGTCTTCTCCTTTCCTTTGACTCCTTAGGTTCCCATGTTAGACTCACACTTTGGAAAAATTTGACGTCTTCCTTGTCTTCTCACTCCATTCTATGATTCCTTCACATGATATTTTATCCACTCACTTCCTCTTGTTAGCTTTATGTGCACAGATATTTTAGAGCCTATCCACAATGCTCCCACTCTCTGAGATCACTACTGCTACTATTATTCAATCTCGGTACACCCATGTGAAAATTGTCTAATCTTAAAAAATCTTCTCCTTAGTTGCTATGCATTAATGTTTCCTTCGGGGAAGAATTATTCTAGGCTAGATCTGTTCTTGTTCATGTTATCGGGAAATTCCTCCACCATTATCCTACAATTTCACCAAACTTCATACTTGACCACTCCCTCTAGGTTCATGTTCTCTTCTTCTTCTACACACATCAGTGGAAGTTGCATCCTTTCAAGATGTATCTGTGGGTCTCGGGTGTACAGGTGTATACCCTTGTTCATTTTCGGGAACTTTAGTTCAACCTCATCTAGATTTCTTGATCCTTCCTTGCAAAGGATTGAGTCTTGTGTGAAAATTTCCGTGTTGGGAGGATCTTCGGAACAAGTTCTCACTCGGGTCATGAGTTCATCTGTGGGACTTTGATTGAACTACACTACGTAATCTTTTGCACTGTCATCCTTACACTAGAGGTGAGTTCCGAGCTCTTGTGACTCCTTGTAGAACAAGTTTCACTGAGGGAAGAGTTCCCCACAAGGCATGCTGACCTAATGAACAAAGTCCAGAGTGAAGCATAATGTTATGCAAAGATTTTGGGTGTGGAGAGAATAGGGTCACAGGGAACACGTTCCCTACGGAATGTTGTTCCCCATTGAGGCTTAAAACCTGCAAAGAGAAGGTCGAGGAAAGTGTTGTGGATAGATGGATTTGCCGACAAACTGGGGGATACGGGAACAAAGGGTTTTGGTGGAACCGTCTCACGGTTCTACCCATAAACTGAAACTTTGACCACAAAAGGAACCCCAAGTAATGCAGAAAAGGATGAAAAATAAGGAAACAGAGGAACCAATTCCCAAGTTCCCTCAGCTCTCAGGAAACCTGAACCACCTGCACCAAAATAGAAAAGTGATTTTAATGTGGACTATTCTAAACTATGAACCAGACTTAATGATTTTCACACACTCAAAATATTATGTCTTCATATATATTATTTATTCACCAAACATATTACAATTATATAGGAGAGTATTTTCTATATTTATGAAGCTATGATCTCCTCTAGAATCTCGTGTGTGGTTACAACCACCACAATTCACATATAATCAATTTATAATACAATTATTGTTATAAAACAATAATATAACAACCTAACCACTAACCCATAATATTTACCAATCCGTAAATATCATTTAGTAAATATTAATTTCCTAACATTCCCCCTTAGTGTTTACATGGTAAAACATATCTCGTTCTTTGATTGTAGTGTTGCACCTCTGTGTGCTCATGATCAATTCCTCAACAATGCAACATTGGGCTTACAAAAAATGCACACATGTGCCAATGCACATTTCTTCCACTTATGGTTTTCTCTCCGGATTCTACCAACAACCTTACCCAATTGGTTTTGCAGGTGTACCAATAACCTTTCACAATTATTTTTACAGGCTCACCAAAAACCTTATAAAATTGGTTTCACAGGTTTACCAAAAACCTTACACAATTAGTTTTCCCCCGGTTTACAAAAACCTTCACATCATGATTGCTACAATATATTTTGATCAATATTCTACAATGCTTCTAAAAAAGGGGGTTACATGAGAAATACTCACAAGTGAATAGGAAATTTCATCATCTGTTCTTATTTTTCATGCCACACCTGAAATACACAAATGTCATCATACCAAAAGTGCGACATCATCGTTGATGACTGACGAGAGGTCATTATTTGACGTCCAACCTCTGTTGCCTATGTCCTCCAATATCACACTGCTCACTCAGCAAATTGGACGTTGAAGCTCAATAGTTTCCATATCAAATTTATTATTTTCTTCCCTTCTTTGATTTCAAAGATTTAATACTCGCGAAAAAAACTTTCAAAATATTTAGAATTACTGAAACATCTTTGCATAGGATTTTCCTTCTTGTTCACCGCCTGTCAAATATCTTCTTCCCGATAATGGCAAGTTATTTTTTAATCCCAACATCATTTAGAGCCATGTATACCCGACCCTAACAGAATAAGGATTTCACATTATCATCCTCATCATGCATTGCAAAGTATGTATCCAAGACAACACCTTTCGAGTCTCCTAAATTTAACTTGCAAGTAGAACTGTTTGTAAATATTTGGGACTTTATCTTCCTTAGATAATAGCTTTTCTCATCATCAATATCTTCCTTCTCCCAGCAAATTTCCAGATAGCACAATGCCTTTCGATAATTTATGAAGGCCATTTTGTAATCCCCTTTCTTATCATTCTCATTTCCAAAACCTTTAGCAGAATCCACTGCCTTCATGCACCATGAAAGTTCTGCTGGTTTCTCATCAAGATCAACTGGCGAGTCTGGGTATAAATCTTTGTCCTTGAAGAAATTAGAAATTCCATCATCTGTTCCATCTGGAATCTCACTACAATCGGCTGTGGGGAATTCAGTAGTTCTATATATGGGAGTATGCTCAATTTCATGCACAAATCCCATTCTTTTATGCTTGGGATGAGTTAGCCAATTTGAACGTTTAGAGCATCTAGGTTCAATCCATAAATTGACTCTACATCACCGTAAAATAATTAGCAGAGTAGTCTCGACAATGGGGAGACCATTTTTAGGGCCAATGCCGCTCTCTCCAGTAAACATTTCAATGACCTAGAATAAATAATCTTCATTGGCACGACATCACCGTATAGTTGGACCATGACCTCTACCCTTAAGAATCCTGTCCTGATTGGAATTTTTCAAAGGTTAACATCTTGGATTTGGTGCATTGCCAAAGACTCCTAAAGACGTTTTATGCACACAAAGTCTTGTGCGAACCAATTATGGGAGATAGACGTGTATTTGCATGTCTTGCGTAATATACTTATAAAAGCATAAATGTGCACCTTTGAAATCCCTTCATCTAACAAGTCTCACAATTAGTATACATTGTTTCGCTTATTCACTTCTTCGTGGAACTCTTTAACTAACCAAAATGCGTAATCTGGTTTTTTTCACCATGCAACTTTTCTCAAGACAACCACCATTGTACATAATGGAGCCTAGAATCTGAGAATACAAGTCATATGCATAAATATTTGCAGCATCATAACGGATCTTCATAATTAGCAGGTATAAATATTATTTGAGGTATATTTCAAACGCCATTGAAGTTTAGAGACACCTAGATATATGGAACAAGTATTATAGAGGTTTAGAACCCAAGTCTATAAGTATGAACCTGACTTAGTTGTAGTTGAGTGACAGGAACTCAATATTTTGTTACTTCACATATATTATGCAAGCACCAAACATATTACAATTGGCTAGGATAGTATTTCATAATATTGTGACCCTGAAGATATTGATCTCCTCCAGTATTTCATGTGTAAGATTGCAACCACCACAATTTTGGTATAATGTTATTTATAATCTCATAGATTAATATAAAACAATAGTATGTACAACCTAACTTGTGACCATAATGTCTTACCAATGTGTGAGGTCATCATTGTGTGCATAAAAACTTAAGGTTGCATGGTCTAAGATAATCCTTCAATGGACCCTCCAACCACTGATTCCATATAGTTTGGTATCAAAGTGATATTTTCTACGGCACCCCTTCGAGTAGTGATCTGACAGAGTCATATGCTTCCTCCACAGATTGTCCAAGTGTGGGTAAAAATTAGTATATGCATATTCCAACATATTAGGTTCAAGATCTAGGTCATGGTGATATTGATGTATTCTGATTATTCCTGATTGTAGGTGTGTATGAAAGGGGAAATATAGTCGACATATGATGAGCACAATTCCATGTTGTTGAAAAATTAAATCTGATCATATTAGGACCCAAAGTGGATAAAATTGAAAGGAATGATAAGAAGATTGCTCCAAGCCGTGATATCAGATAATAATAGCACACCACATTAGATTTGTACAAAACAGAAGATCTAAAATACCATATATGGAAATCCATTATAATCCATAATGCTCAATAAATTATAATAAAATTACTTGAATTACTCAATAAGAAGGATGTACATATAGGAGGAGGGAAGTGCAACTACTACCTAGATCAGTGGTGAAGAACTCCTACTAACTGATACTGGTAGTTAAGTTAATTCTACAAGACTAGTAAGCTAACTCAACATAACTGAGAAGCCAGCTCAACAAAACTAGTAAGATAAGTCCACATAACTGAGAAACTAACTCAACACAACTAGTAAGCTAACTCCACACAACTAGTACACCCTAAGCAAGCTAACCCAACAAGTGTAGGGCTAACACATGTGTAATAATTATCCTGATAAATAAATAAAAAGTTAAATAATAACCTACACTAACAACCTCCCGTAATAATAGCTTAGGTGGGTAGAAAAAGAAGGTGGGTCATCGACAACAAGGCCTAATGAGGTACCCACGTACAATAACTAGGAAAATTGGACACCGCAAAGTACCCAAAACTAGTATTAACAAAGTAGAGAGGGCAAAATATCTTACTGCGAGATATCCTCAAGAATCTCAACTCCCAAAAACTCGTACAATGCTGAAGAATTTTGGTGTGCACTGTGGTTTGAATCCTTTGCTTGATCATAGAACTCAAAAACAAATTGACGCTGGGCTTCTCCAAAATATCTCCATACAAGGAGATTGTGAATGGAGTGATGTTGAAAGTGAAAAAACAAACACCAAACATAATTTGATCAATTGCTACAAATAGGTGTGCCACGATCCAAGAACAACTAATGAAATAAGGCAAGGACACAAGATCCAAATAAATAGGAGTGCCATGATCTAAGGAAAACCAAGGTAACAAGGCAATGACACAAAATCTAAAGAATAAAGATCAAATTCTATAAATAGGTGTGTCATGATCAAAGAACAATAACCAAGGAAACAAGGCAAGGACACAAGATCCAAATAAATAGGAGTTCCATGATCCAAGAAGAGCCAAGGTAACAAGGTAAGGACATGAAACGTGAAGAAGTGGTATCAACACGTAACAAGGCAAAGACATGAAACCAAAAGAATCAATATTAACACCACACCCTCCCATACTGCATGAATGGATAGAGTGACACCACAAATCTGTATGAGGTTGCCAAAATTAACTACTCGAACACTGATAAAATAACACTGGGCTTCACTAGAATAGCTCCCCCCATAAGAGAGACTTTCAACATGCCAAAAAAAAGTGTCAAAAATATAGATCCAAAATATCTCAAAAAACAAGAGAGAGACAAATGTATACAGTTATTATAGATACAAGAATACAACACCCAAAAGTTTAGGACGTCAGACTCAACCAAAATTGCGTCCACTAGTGATTACAACACCCTCCCAAATTTAGAACTTTATAATTGAGTGCATGTAAATATTTCAATGAGAAAAATTACCTTTTACATTTGAAATATGTGTATAAAAAATTTCACCAATACGTAGATCTCGAAAAAAATACACAATTTAAAAAAAAAGATTCACCTTAATCCATGAGCTACGGATCAAAAGTTATGAGCTTTAGAAGGTTTTTTTTATTGAAATAATATTTTAATGCTAATGTTTTTTTAAAAGGTACAGGTGACACCCAAATGTCCAAAGGGTAAAAGAGTGCATCCACATGATATATGACTTGTGACCAAATGATAAAATCCTGCGTCCAAAACCTAAATGTCTAGAGGGTAAATCATTGCATCTGGAGGGTACACGTCTATATCCAATGGATAAAAAATGCACCCAGAGGGTGCACATCTGCGTCTAGTGGATAAAAGAATGCATCCAAAATAGAAATATCCAGAGGGTAAAATAATGCATCTGGAAGGTACACACTTATATATAATGGATAAAAGAATGCACTAAGAGGGTACAAATCTGTGTCCAGTGGATAATAAGACTGCATCCAAAACCAGAAATATCCAGAGAGTAAAAGAATGCATTCGAGAAGGTACACACTTATATCTAATGGATAAAAGAATGCACCATAGAGGGTACAAATCTACATCAAGTGGATAAAATACTGCATCCAAAACAAAAATATCCAGAGGGTAAAAGAATGCATCTAGAAGGTACACGCTTATATCCAATGGAAAAAATAATGCACCCATAGCGTACAGATCTGCGTCTAGGAGATAAAAGACTACATCCAAAACTGAAATACCCAGAGGGTAAAAGAATGCATCTGGAAGGTACACGCTTATATCAATGGATAAAAAAAATGCACCCAGAGGGTACAGATCTGCATCCAGTGGATAAAAGACTGCATCCAAAACCAAAATACCCATAGCATAAAAGAATGCGTCCAGAAGGTACACGCTTACATCCAATGGATAAAAGAATGCACCTAGATTTGACTGTCTCAAAACATGGTCAAGTCGATTCTATGGTTTTGGCACCTTCCAAATCCAATGGCACACTTCGTTTTGCATAAAAATGCATGTTGTAGAAAAGTGCTAACAAAATCCAAATATATGAAAAAATAAACTCTTACTTGCAAAGAAAAACTTACAAATGAATGTCTACATCATCTATATCTCTGAGACCATGAAAGGAATGATAAGAAGATTGTTCCCAACCACGATCTCAGATGATAATAGCACACCACATTAGATTTACAAAACAGAAGAGCTAAAATACCATTTATGGAAATCTATCATAATCCATAATGATCAATACATTACAATAGAATGACTTGAATTATTCAATAAGAAAGATGTACATATAGGAGGAGAGAAGTGCAACTACTACCTAAATCAGTGGTGAAGAACTCCCACTAATTGATACTGGTAGTTAAGTTAACTCCAAAAGACTAGTAAGCTAACTCCACATAACTAAGAAGTTAACTCAACATAACTAGTAAACTAACTCCACACAACTAGTATACCTAAGCAAGTTAACCCAACAACTGTAGGGATAACACAAGTGTAAGAATTATCCTGATAAATAAATAAAAGGATAAATAATAACCTACAATAACACTTCTATGATAAAAATATCATTGGGGGCGGATATGTAAGAATTCCCATGCCACTTTTTTCAGACATTTTTAATGCATCTTTTTTTTGGGTAGGAGAAGAAGTTGCAGTTTATCTTTTTCCTTTCTTTTCTCATTCTCCTATATATTGTAAAAACCTCTCATCTAAGAGGGGGGATGCTCTAAAATATAATGGAACTCTGCCAAAATTGTTCAAGAGTATTTGTGAGTTGTAGGCCTCAGATTTGGACATCTTGCATGGTGATTCTTTCCTTTTATCCTTCAATGTAATGGATTGTGCATATTTGAAGCAATTAAATTTATGTTTTATGGCTATCTTCTGCCCTATCTATGTTCTATTGTATTTTATTTTATATGTAGGTGTTTTGTGCATCTTTTATTCTCCTTGCAAGGTATCAAATGTGTTGTTCTCCATAGACATGGTGGTTTGTTGGACTGTGGAACTCAACTCTTCCCACTACTTCATCATTTTCTTCCATTTCCACTCACCTGAGAGTGTCTCCACCCCTTTTCTTGGTACTATCACCTTTGTAGATAACCACCCTTTCATTAAATTTGGACTAACCACCAAAAATATAGACTTCCAATAACATGGTTCATGGTTGTATAAACATGAAATTTGGTTTCCAATTGTGTTATTATAAGTTTCCAATTGTGATAATGTTGGTTTCCAAGCATGTTAATGTTGGTGACCAAATGTGTCATTATCAATTTTCAATTTTTCAAAATCAGTAACTAGAACTTCAAATTTAAAATGTGGGACACCAAATAATATTGTCATGTGTTGAATACATATATAGGTGAAAGAATATTCTTATTCTACCTTTTTTTCACTTAAAGGGAGAACGAGAGGCCTCCCATTCTATCCATTGATTTTTTTACTTTACTATTCTATTTTTAGATTTTTTCTCCTATTTTCCGTCTTAATTTTTTTTGACTTTTTGGATTTAATCTCTTCATTTATTTGAACTTTGATAGAGAATGGAAGGCATCTTCTTCTTATTCTTCATTTTTTTACTTTGAGATAGAATGGGGGGCCTCCCATTCTCCCTCATGATTTATTATTCACTTTCAAGGAGATTGGAAGGTCTTCCATTATCCATATTTATTGTTTTTGTAATTTGAAGGATAATGAGAGGCCACCCATTCTCCATATTCCTTATTCATCTACTTTAAGGGATAATGGAAGGAAATGCATTCTTAATATTCATTTTTTTTATCACATTATGAGTATCTAATACCCATCGTATGTTAATGGAATTCACAAATCTGAATTATCGCTGTTCGTCATTATCAAATCCAAATCATCCAAGTTCGACAGTATGCAACCATGATGACCTACCATTGATCCTTTACTGGACACCAAGAACCTTCCATTTTTCTCACACGTGTACTTTCATAATAGAATTTTAACATTACAATTTACACATCACCAATAGAGTTTAAGAATTCTAATAAATATGTTCTCTAATGTGATTTTTTTGAAAGTGTGGGTTGCTGATTTCTAGAGCTTAATCGCTTCAACTGGTATGCTTTTTTTAGACTTTTTGGAATACATAGTAACTGGCATCAGTTGACAAACCACCGTCAGTCACCCATGGACCAGTATCGGTCAGACAAGGAGGAATCGACATCATTTAGGGCTAACTGGCATCGATTAAGGCTAACCGACATCAGTTTCTTGTGTGTGACTATTATAATAGATCTATCTTTAGTTGTAAAGTGAATCTAATGGTTGTAATTGCATAGCTAAAGTTTCCTAAGATTGTAGATGCATATATAAGAATAAAGTTAGGGTTTTATACGAAGATTAGAATTTAATTAAGAATAGAGAGAAGTTTCCTTTTGAGATAAAAAGATAAATTTGTAAAGAAGAAAAGTATAGGACATCTAAGAAGGTGTGGAAGATTGTCAAATATTCATTGTATTTCCTCTATGATAATAAATTGGTTTTTTCTTAGTGAACCGTAGCCCACACTAGGTGAACCACATTGAATCTTGAGTATTGTTTCTATTCTTGTTTATTTCCATATTGATTTATTTTATGCTTAGATCTGATTAATATATTTGTACAACCGGTGTGTTAACCCCAACAACTGGTATCAGATCATCTTTGTTTGAGGGTTGTGTGTGTTGACAAATTTACTCACATAGGTATTTCTTATTGAGTGGGAGAAAAAGCAATGGGAGAAGAAGGAAAATTCAGAGTAAATAAATTTGATGGCCATGGCTATCTATTATGGAAGATGCAGGTGGAAGATTATCTGTATCAGAAAGATTTATACTTACCATTGGATGAGAAGGAAAGACCTGCAAAGATGACTGGATGAAGAATGAAAAATTCTTGATAGAAAGGCTCTAGGATCTATAAGATTGAGCCTAGCAAGCATCTGTGGCTTCGAATGTTACTGAAGTAGGATCTACAGATAGAGTTGATGAAATATTTAGCAAATCTATATAAAAAACCTAGTGCTTCAAATAAAGTTTCTTTGATGAAAAAATTGTTTAAAAAATTTAAATATGCAAGAACGTGGATCTACATTAAGTCATTTGAATGATTTATGTTCTATTCTAAATCAATTAAAATCAGTTAGTATTTTGTTTGATGATGAATTGAAAGAAATTTTATTATCATGCTCTTTACCAGATAGTTGGGATAACTTGACCTAATGGTTATTATTAATACAAACATCTGTTACTAATGTTTTAAAGTTTGATGATGTGGTTAGTATAATCCCGAATGAATAAATACACTGGAAAAGTATAGGAGAATCATCATATGGGAATGCTTTGAATGTATAAAATAGGGTAAGGCAGAAGGAGAGATCCAAGAGACAAGAATAATGGGAAATCAAAATCTATGAATGGTATATCTAAATCCAGAGGTAGAGTTATAATCTGTTGGAATTGTGGAAAGAAAGGTCATGCAAAGAAGGATTATTGGTTCAAGGGAAAAAAAAGAGAATGTATCATAGAAAGGTAAAGAGGAAAATGTTTCCTGTAAAATAACTAATGCAATATGTCCATAATTCTCATCCTTGGATAGTAAAATTGAATAAATGGGTTTTGAGATTCAGAGAGCTTCTTTCCATGCAACCCCCTAATAAGGGGTATTTCAGACAATTATGTCCAGGATAATTTTGAGCATGTTTATTTAAGAGATGATGAACCATGAAATATTAATGGTATAGGTGAAGTTCATCTTAAATTGCAGAATGGAAATACATGGATATTGAAATATTTGAGGCATGTTCCAAGCCTTAAAAGAAATATAATTCCTGTAGGACAACTATGTGAAACTGGTTGCATGGTTACACTCATAGCCAAATTTTGGAAAGTTACCAAGGGATCTCTTGTTGTAGAAAGAGGTAAGAAGGTAGGATCATTGTATTTGTCTACCTGTATTACTGATTCATTTTATCTTCTATCTACTTTAGATTCAGATACAAGCATGTGGCACAATCAGCTAAGCCATATGAGTGAAAAGGGAATGTAGATCTTAAAGGCAAAGGGTAAGTTATCATATCTGAAACCGTGTAGATCTTGATTTCTGTGAGCATTGGTATTTCTAGAAAGCAAAAGAGAGTGAGGTTTCTCAAAGTTAGGGACAACACAGAAGAATCATAAATTGGAGCTTGTATACTCAAATGTGTGGGGAGCAAGCCCAGGTAGCTTCTCATGGAGGATCCCAATATTATGTTAATTTCATTGATGATGTCAAAAGAGAGGTATGGGTTTATTCTATTAATTGTAAATTTGATGTTTTTGAAACTTTTAAAAGATGAAAATATCCTTATTGAAAATGAATCAAATTCAAAGTTAAAGTGTCCTTAGATCTGATAATGGTGGTGAGTAATGTAGTAAGGCTTTCAATGATTATTGTCTCAGTAAATGAAATACACAGAGAAAGGATGGTTCCTAGAACACCACATGAGAATGGTGTTGCAGAGAAAATGAACATGACAATCATGGAACATGATAGAAGCATGAGGATACATGTTGGATTTCCCTCAAAGTTTTGGGTAGAATCCGTAGACATGATGGTTTATTTGATTAACCGCTGACCTTTAAGTGCACTAAATGGTGGAATACCAGAAGAAGCTTGGACTGGAAAAGAGGTAGATCTTTCTTTCCTTGTTGTATTTAGCTCAGAAGATTTTTTATGCATATTAATAAGGAAAATAGAAATAAATTGGATGTTGAATCCAAAATATGTACTTTCATTGGTTATGGTTATGGTGATTTCAGATTCTAGTGTTGGGATTTAAAAGGTTCTAAGATAATCAGGAGTCGTGACATTGATTGGAATGAAAAGAGAATGTACATGGATCAAGTTTCGGTACCCAAAGGTGAACCGATAGAGAAGTTTGTGGATGAAAATGAACTCTCGGATTCAAAATTAACACCTACAGGTTTACATAGTAGCCGGTATCGGTTTACCCCTGACCAACATCGGTCCCTTGTACCAGCGTTGGTTACTGAAGAGACATACTGATATCGGTTAGCCGAACCGATGTCGGTAGAAGGTGACTGGCATCGGTCACTGTCAAAAGTAGATGAAAATCTACAAGATGAGTAGATTGAGCCTCTGGCACCCCAAATCTCAGTAAGAAGGTCACACAGGGTAAGTAGACCTCCAGAAATATTTTCATCTACAATGTCTTATTTATTATTGACTGATAGTGGTGAACCAAGAAGCTTTGAAGAAGCAATGCAGGATAAAGCCCACAAGCAGTGGGAGCATGGTATGAATGAGGAGATGGAATCCTTAGAGTAGAACTAGACATGGAATTTAGTTAAGTTTCCAGTAGGTAAAATAACATTGCAGAACAAATGGGTTTATAGGATCAAGGAAGAAGAGGGTGGACAGAAGGGATACAAGGCAAGGCTTGTAGTAAAGGGATTTACACAGAAAGTAGGTATTGACTTTGGTGAAATATTTTCTCCTGTTGTAAAGATGACTTCTATTCTTACTGTATTGAGTTTAGTTGCAGTAGAGGATTTTCATTTAGAGCAACTTGATGTTAAGACGAATTCATTTCTTCATGGTGATTTAGAGGAAGATATTTATATGAATCAGCCGCTTGGGTATGAAGTCAAGGGTAAGGAGAAACTTGTGTGCATATTGAAAAAGAGCCTATACAGGCTCAAGCAAGCTCTAAGGAAATGGTATATGAGGTTTGATAGTTTCATGCATGAGCATGGTTATTTGAGATGTGAATCTAACCATTGTGTTTATTTCAAGATGCTTGAAAATGAGAAGTTATATTATTTTGTTATTGTATGTGGATGATATGCTTATTGCAGGATCTAGTATGTAGGACATTGGTGAGCTTAAAGAAAATCTAGCTCACACATTTGCAATGAAGGATTTGGGAGCTTCAAAGAGGATCCTTGGCATGAAAATTCACAGAGACAGGAAGAACATGAAGTTGTATTTGTCTCGGGAGCATTATATCAATAAGGTGTTGGAAAGGTTTAATTTGTAAAATTCAAAACCTGTAAGTACACCTATGGCTGGACACTTCAAATTGAGAAAAGATTAGTTGTCCTACATCACACGAGGAGGTTGAGTACATGGCATGAGTTCCATATGCTTCAGCAGTTGGGAGCTTGATGTATGCTATGGTTTGTACCAGACCACACATTGCACAGGAAGTGGGAGTTGTGAGAATATTTATGGCTAATCTAGGTAAAGAGCATTGGAAAGAAGTCCAATGGATTCTCAGGTATTTGAGAGGGACATCCAACATGCAGTTATGTTATGGAGGGTCAGATACTTTCTTTACGCTGGCTATGTGGATTCAGACATGGACTGGTGATTTGGATGGTAGGAGGAGCACCACTGGATATGTTTTCAAAGTAGGTGGGACGACTGTTAGCTGGATTTATAGATTGCAGAAGGTTGTGGCCCTATGTCTACTACAGAGGTCGAGTATGTTGTAGCTACAGAGGCTAGCAAAGAGATTATATGGATGATCAGGTTCATGGAAGAGTGTGGGAAAGGAGCAAGAGGATTGCAGATTGTACAGAGATAGTCAAAGTGTAATTCATCTGGACAAAGAACTCAACGTTTCATTTATAGAATGAAACACATTCAGTTAAGATATCACTTCATATGGGAGGTGTTTGAGGATGGGCAGTTGAAACTCAGAGAAAATTCATACAAATAAAAATCCTGCGGCTATGCTAACAAAGCGGTTGGCAAAGGAGAAGTTGGAGCTACACTCCACTTCTGTTGGTTTTCAAGTTTGAGACTTGAAGAGGGAGAAACATGCTAAAGGAAAGGATCTAGAGAATGGAGTTATATGGTAGAGTGCAACAATTTATCTCCAAGTGGGAGATTGTTGAGTTGTGGAGCTTAATTACGTTTCAAATTAGTATGCTTTTATTAACTTGTCTGGAATAAATAGTAACTAGACGTCGGTCGACAGAACCAACGTCAGTCACCCATGGCGACCAATATCTGGTCAGGAAAGGAGAAACCAACATCGGTTAGAGATAACTGGCATCGGTTAAGGCTAACTAACATCGGTTTCCTATGCGCGATTATTTTATTTAACTCATGCGGGAATGAGATCTAACCTTTAGATATAATGTTGAATATGATGATTGTAATTGCATAGCTAAAGTTCCCTAAGTTTGTATATGCACATATAAGGTAGAAATCTAGGGTTTTAGAACATAAGAATTGAGAATTGATAATAGAGAGAAGTTATCCTGGAGAGAGAAAAAGAGAAATCTTGTGAGAGAAGAAAGTACATGTACATCCAGGGAGGTGTGGAAGATTGTAGATCTTCAATTGTATATCCTCTCTGAAGTTTTGAATAATATATTGGTTGTTTCTTGGTGGACGTAGCCCACACTGGGTGAACCACGTTATATCTTGTGTATTATTTATTCTTGGTTTATTTTCACTATTTATTGTCTTGTATGCTTAGTTCTAAATAATATATCTGTATAAATGGTGTGATTAACCCCAACATGGGTAAGATGAAAATAATATATGAGATGGAACTACTTCATGTGATGAAACAAAAACCATTAAAAAAATGTCATTAATTTTTTAGTTGATGTTTATTGATTTTGAATATGAACGATGAACCCATTTCCTCATAGAAATAATTTATATCTCACTAAATAAATTTATGATTGTGCATCACAACACTTTCTCTACCTACCATAGGAAAATAAATTAATAGAACCTTTAACAATATTTTGGGAAAGACTTTGAGTAATACTTATGATGTTTAGAAGATAGATTGGGATGACAATTATTTTTCACATTGTGGGCATATCAGATAACATATAAGAAGGTAAATAGTATTCACAATTCCATCCATTCTATAAAAGTGGTATGGAACTAGAAGTTGCATTTCAGTGTTAATCCTGTGTTTTATATGTGTAAGAAATATAAACTAAAAATATTCCATTGATTACATGTTTTATGAAATCATGAAATTTGAAAATAAGAGACTAAAAAATAGCTCGATTTAAGGCATATATATGAGCTACCACAAGGCACGACATGATAATAACATCATGTGGACTATACTATAGGAAGGTGTAAACAACTAAAGTTTGTATTTAGGTTATTTGTAACACTAATTTGGCTTATACTATTTGATAATGAATTATATTAATAAATTTTTTTACTTATTTCCTTCGTTATACTAAATTTTGTTTGATTTATTGCTCGATTGTGAAGCAATTTTTTCAAAGCAATATGTTTATAACCTTCCTTTGTTTCTATTTGCTTCTGTAACAAATGTATAAGACTGCAGAAACTGAGGAAGCATGATTGATCCATGTGAAGGATGATGTTTCTTCATATGCAAAAGTAATCCCTGGAAAATATGTATACGTGAAATAGAATTTAGAGGGTTTTAGAGGAAGACACTTTGTATTCATAGAGGATAAGATGGAGATACAAAACAAAAAAATACGTAGACACTCTATATTCATAATCCAAACATTAATGAAACTGATGCATCCCAAAGTGTGATGTAAAGTGTGTAAAAAAATGCTTTTTATAATTACCCCATAAATGAACCCAAACATTCTCAAAGAGAGTTGTCAAAGAAGTGGAGTTAATTTAATTGATGTTCCAAATGGTAGAAAATGTTCCGCCAACAAATCCATTTTGGTGGACATGTTTTTATTTGCGTTGGAAAATGATCATCCTTCCTCGATACTCTTGATTTATAGCGATTGCAAATTTTAATTCTGCGTTGAATAAGCATGGGCAGCGAGGCTATGCTATTTTAGTTTTTTTCCTTAAATTTAAGAAGACCTACTATGCCTTTTGAAACACCACTAGATTTGTGTGGTAATGGCCCGACTAAGAAGCATAACATGCCTTGCATCTTTCATCAATAAATTTTAATCGTTCTTTGACCTGTTATCTGCAACTTCTTCAAGTGATGCTACATCTGTGAAGTCTTGCTACTTCTAGTACTACACTAGCATACCTATCTTAAAAAATCTATTTAAAAGACGTCGAGAGGTATCATTATCGAGGTACCTCGAGAATGATACCTCTCAATGTATTTTACATAAATTTTCTAAGATATGTATGTTACTATAGTACTAACAACTCTCTCTCTCTCTCTCTCTCGATCTCTCTCTATTATATATATATATATATAAAAGATACATTATGTCTATATCATATATTATACACTATAAATCCTAACAATACCAATGTCTTATATATTATATAATAATCCATGTAATATTTATTCATTATACCATATTATCTAAACATATATACTTAGATTATATTACATCGTATTCTATATTATATGTTATAAATATAAATATAATATATAACATATATTACATGTTATAATATATATGTCCATTTTATAAATGTTGTAACTATTGTTGGATTTTAACGTTCAATGTTATCATATGTCACAATAATTATCTTTGATAGTCTAAAAAATTATATGGATGTCATTTCACATTCAAAATATAATGCTTGCACTTCAAATTTAATTTTTGCAATAACTATTACAAAATACAAAAATTCAACCAAAATTTCACATCCACACGATTGATAACATAAATTTAAATGACTTTCTAATATTAAATTTAAGTAAATAATTACAAAATTAAATGCATAATATTTCTAGATATTTAACAGAATATAAACATCATGTGAAATAAAATGTCACTACAAGTTTTATTTATATGTTAGTACTAAGGAATGCTTTTCAGATGCATCAGTATTGCACATTAATTTTTACCTGTGGAGTATAATGTTTTAGCAGCAACATCTGCTAAAATGTACATAATAGATATGGACTACTAAATAAATGAATATGAAATCATTCTAATGTAAATGTTGAGTAATTTAGAACCTAAAATTCTCCATGAAAAACAAATTTTCACTGTAGTATGCTATCACTATCATGATAAAAATGAATGAATAAAAAAGTGAGAAGACATTGCCCATGCAAAACTAATATTTAATTTGAAGTTGTATTTTCTAAAATAATGGAGAGAATAATAGATCAAAATCATTTTGGGGTGGATATGTTGAAATGAGTATGGAGTATGGACTATAGAGTAATATGAATCCACGACCACCTAATCACAATATCACATCCCAGGAGTCGGGGTGGATTGTTTTGATGGGAACTTGGTCGATTGCGATTCAAGGAAAGAGTCCACATTTGCAAAATGTTCCTAGCAATTAAAAAAACTTTGTTTTTTATAGCGTGGTGGCGACCACATATCAGCATGTTGTAAATGATACTCATATCCTCCTTTAATACTGTAAATTGGTAAGCTAATGCATATTTTGTAGTACATCAAATCCTTGTCTATAGACTTAATTATATGTTTCTTAATTTGCAAATAATACAGTTTTAAAACTACAATTTAAAAAAATATATTGAAGAAAATGGAAAAAATGACTCACTCAAAATAAATTATGTAGAAAATGAGTGCTACCTTTCCAATTTGTAAAAAATTCAATCTTCAAATTTCATATTTATTGAAATAATTACACTTTCCATTCTTTATTTGTAAAAAATCAAACAAATAACAATAAAAAAATAATTACAAATCAATGTCAATAGAAAAAGCTAAACAAAAAACCAAATAAAACAAAAAAAATATAAAATCCAACAAAACTAATTGAAAATCAAAATTAATAGATGTTTCTATTTCATTATCATTAAGAAGATATTAAGATTTCATTATTTTTATTTTCTTTATATTTCAAAATTTTTATTTTCATTTATATTGTATTTTTCATGAATCTCAAATAAGTAAATATATAATATAATATTTATTTTATTAACTTTCTCAATTATTATAAATTTAGTACACACACACACACACACACACACACACACACACACACACACACACACACACACACACACACACACACACACACACACACATAGAGGGTTAAATTTTTAATATACATGTCATTTTGATGTTTAAATTATATTTTTGCATGTCAATCCTGACGGTCATATTTTAAAAGTGGTTGTATTTTGACATCTAAAATGACTAAAAACATCTAAACACCTTGCACAATCCAAATGTGGTTGTAAGCTATCATATATAATATGTTATATTATAAACTAGCAATCGCATGTGTACAATGCAATGTGAATGCCGAACGGTATATGTTATTTTATTTAGAGGGATAGTTATTACTTTTGTAATTGATGTTGATAAAGGGTGTGATTGATTTTGTAAGTGTAGGAATATAGATGAAGCATTACATTTAAAGGTTCTATCTCTACATTTCAAATTTGTTACAAATTCGTACATATACATTTGCAAATTTTATATCATGAGTGGTAGCATTTTACAGACTATTTTATTTGAACTAAACATGAATACACCAAGACTTCCGTACATTTGCATATTTTATAAGTGGATTAATGCAAGAAATAAAGTCCTTATAATTAATCTAATGTAGTCTAGCTAAGCATAACAGAGATCACTAGAATTCATGATGATAAATAACCACAAGCTATTTAAATTAAAGTTAATATTCTTTGCCTACATTCGAAGGTGACGACTAATTTTGAAGTTAAGATGACTTTCATGAATATTTTCGTTGTTATTTACTACAATTATTGGTTACTACTATATTATTCGAAGTTATAGCTCCCTTTAACAAAAAACAAGCACTATCATCCTCTAGGACATAGAAACAAACATACAACCATCAAATTTTCAAGAGGATAGAACACAAGTTGTAATAAATCTAGAAAAAATGCAATTAAAGTATGCTCCCTTTTCTTGAAGAAGAGTAAATTTAAGTAATTATCCTTTTCATTAATTGGTAATTAATAATATATATAATATGTAATGCCACTGGTCACAATATGTAATGCCATGGAAGACTTTACAGAATCACAAAATATCCTTGTAGTTATTATATCAATTCAGATGTAGAATCATTTGCAAACATTATTATACATTTATAAAAGCAATATTAAATTGATGACCTCTAGTAAAGAAACCCACTATTTACCCTTACATCTACATTCTCTTAGATGGAATAGATCCATGGTTCCAAGTACATTGGATAAGGCAAGATTAGTACATATCAAAGATATTGACACCATGTATCCATGGATACATTGCCTTGCAAGCCTATTCACCTTTTCAACTTTTCTTACATTGGTATAACACAACATCATCCACTATTGGATCGCTATTAGGTAAAATACATAGTCCAAGACCTCGTTTCTGATAAGGCATAAATTAAATTTGTCCACTGCATTTCTCAAAAATATTGGAAAATTTCTTCTTGTCTCAATTGCTACGCATATGCTCATATTAAAATGTTGACAAACTAGACATAAAAATACCAAACATAAGTTTAATGCCATCTAAGAAGATCTATGAAACAACAAAATTCTATCATATAGAACCAATTGAGATATTTTGATAACGGCCAACCTTTAGTGAGGCACACATCTAGTTGTTAAACATACTAAAGATGTAAATCTTGAAAGTTATGATTAGCTTCTTCATTTTATTTTTTTCATGATGAAAATTCTATGTATCTGACGTATTGAAGAATCATTTTTTGAAATTGCAGCTTAGCTACATGAACAAAGTGTCCTATTCTGGATTGAAGGTATTTTTTTCTAGTATGAGTGCACTAGACGATATGCACATAAATCAATTGACATAGAATAGGATCTGGGAGGATAGGAAGAGTAGGACAAAAGTAGCAACCAAATTGACAGGTTTATAATAGAAAGAATAAGAAAATTGGATGGCATTCAAAGTATAATTCTTTGGGTTATTTTGTCAAGCAATTCATGTCCATACCAAATTTTAAACACTGGTTACAAATTTCAATTCAATGCCCAACCATTGTCACTCTTATTGGACCTACATCATTTTCTTATTATATCAGTTCAATCCTCTTAGTAGATGGAAGTTCATCACAAGATTAATACTGGACCTACATTTATGCTTTTCCATGTCAACATGACCTAGGATCATGCAAACAAAGCATTTAAAGAGAACACAAACCCAATAAGCATATTATTCTTGTAATTTATCTGTAATTATATCTACAATTAAAATGTGCATGTACGATGACATAATGAGAACCATAAAAAAACCAAACGAGAAATATATAATTAGCTATGGTGCTACAAGCATTGTTTAAAAATAGCATAACTTATAATCACACCTGGGAGGCTAGATATAAGTAGCCAAAAAAATTTAATCCCCCTTCACAATTCAGATAACACAAATATGAGTTTAAAAATACCAAAGCCATTTTGGAAACTATATAAGCCTTCACTCCATAATTGTGTTTGTGTAACGATAATTTTGTCATAAAATATAAGATTTTGCTTCAATATTCAATATTCACGATAAGGTTAGAGATTGATAGGGTTCTTCTATTTCAAAATATGAATATACAATGTATAGATCCATTTTTTTCCATAACATAATCATTGTACTCATCGTGTAGGATGTCCCACAGACTTTTGTTTTCCATGTAATCATAAAACAAAAAGTTTCCATGTGGAGAAAGCGGATATCCATGAAGAATCCCAAGATTCGGATGCTTGATGCTTCCAACTTAGATTGCAATTGTGTAAAATTAGCAGACTCGTTAGGATTGTGAAGTGCAACCCTATAGAATAGCCTGATACCGAGATGAGGTTTCATTCACACTAGTTGCCTCAGTTGCTCTGTTTTGGTTGCCCCTATGGAGCAAGGTCATTTACCTGGAAGACCCAAATTCCCAATCATTGAAGTTTTTCATTGATAGGCCTTTATTATTTTGTATAAAAGTAAAATGAATGAAACCTCATCTCGGTATCAAGCTATTCTATTGAAATCGATGAGAAAATCATAACTCTTCAACTGATTTTTTTTTATGTTGACTGAGTCCTGCAAACACATTACCCTGGAACAAAAGGCCCAAGATCAATTAATCTAGGTCAACAAAGGAAATGAAAGTGTTCACACAAAAAGCTTGGGAGGGGCATATAACACACGAATAAGAGCCTTGCCAGGTGACAAGAGATCCTTCACAACTTCATTGTGCACTTCAAGATAAGAAATCCAAACAACATGTTCACCAATAAATCTCAACTCTTCAAGCTTTGCAAACAAATCCTTTATCACAATGACCATGACACCAGGACTCCCTACCATTCCAAGCATTGTGTAGGTTTTGCCTGCCCCTGTCACTCCATAGCACAACACAGAGGTAGTTCTTCCTTGCAGAACACCATCAACAAGCTCTGCGGCGTTGTATAAAATTCTTCCCAATCTTTAAAAAATACGTGCAAAGAATCACTAAAAATCATGACAGCCATATTTTAAAAGTGGCTGTATTTTGACATCTAAAATGACTAAAAACATCTAAACGCCTTACAAAATCCAAACGTGGTTGTAAGCTATCATATATAATATGTTATATATTATAAAATATTATTCATTAAAACTAACTAATCTATCCTAACAACCCTAAGCCTACCCAAATTTAAACCTAATATCATAGGTTAAATTTCTTAGCTTTCTTTTGTTTTTTTTTGTGCAGGTGCAGCGGCGGCCGAGGAGGAGGAGGAAATGGAGAGAGGAAGTCGTGTGGAGAGTAGGGGAATGGAGAAAGCTTGTGATGAGGGCGAGTGTGGAAAAGATTGGAGGGAGAGGGCAGGGACGGCTGCATGGGCTGGAGAGGATCGATAGAGATGATTACCCAGTAAGATATGAGACATCTAAAATGCATTAGACACCTGTTAGGTCACCGATCTGTATATCGATAGGTCGTATGGATATTCAACATGTAGCAAAATGACTTATATATTGCATTCAATGCAATATGAAGCCATCAAAGTGGAAGTTACACGTGTTGAATCTAATACAATTATGAATCCTTCAAAGAATCAATCTAAATCTTGGTCAACTGACATGAAAATTTCACTGATCTGATTTGCTGGATTTATCTTTTCTAATATGCAGCCTCTAGATTCTAATTTGGTTGCACGCTTCCAGAAAAACATATGATGCTTTCCAATACAAAAATGACTATGATTCTCCATTTCAATGCTTTCAAATGGACACTCAGAATTGTTTGAGGGAGAAAGCAGTCTCATACGTCATCCACTAACAACCGTAGCCTGTGACACCGCGCATTGATCTGTGGAAAAAGTTATCCCCAAATCCTCTCCAACTCAGTTTCTTCCCATCACTTTTTCTTCAAATCAACAACTCTATTTTTGTCTCTGTCAGTCAATCTTGCTTGACGGAGGAACTATGGTAGGTATATATCTTTTAGTAATTTTTCCCTTTATCTTAGCTTTTCTTTCAAACTTTTCATGTTATTCATTTGACAATATGCAGAGGTTTTGGTTAAACCCGCCCACCGCAAAAATATGCTATATGTTATCTTCCAGAGAATTTTCAATTGTTTGGGGGCGATGATCAACGCTATTGGACATGGAGTCCTAGTGACGTGGCGAATTCCATGTTTAAATGAAATAATATATATATTTCTAATTACATAGATTGAGATTTTAATAATGTCCCTGAAATAAAACAGTCCATAGACCCAGATCCAAAAGCATTGCCAGAGTGAGAAACAGTTGAAAGTAAAAGATTTCTGACAGTTGGACCCTAATTGGAGTCTCTACTTTTGAAGGTTCATCATTTGCTGTTAATTCTTTTCAGAAGTTCCTATTTCTTTCAAAGGTTTTGTCCTTCAAAAATAGTAGACATTGACACATGGAATGTTATTATAAGCTGAACATTTCATAAAGGTTCATCATCTTTCTGTTAATTCCCCAAATCCTCTTGTTGTTAGACACCTGCAATGCTAATATAAGTCTGACCATTCCGTAAAGGTGTCATCATATCTTACCCATTAGGGATCATTTTTTTCTCCATGAGGTGTCTAATGGAGGGAGAGGGACATGGCGTCTGCATGGGGTGGAGAGGATAGAATGGAGTGGGGGTGGTTCGGCCCAGCCACCTACCACTCTGTGTTTTTATTATTATTATTATTATTATTATTTGTCTTGAGGGTGTAGGTGTTTGAATGGCTGGCAGCTGGTAGAGAGGCCATGGAAAAGTGGAGGGTGGAGTGGCCAGAGCAGAGTAGGCTAGAGGCAGGGTAGTTGTTTGGTGTCGATTGACCCCCTCTATTTTTTTCTTTTTTTTTGTTATTATAAAAATGATTGTATGGGTTGTGGACTTATATTTGAGAGGTATCATTCTTTTTTTGATGTCGTCCCAAAATTCTTTTCTTGATATTGGCCCAAAAAAAGAACCACTCACGCCATTACAGCCCAGAATGTCACTGTGGGAATGCCACTCAATGTAAATATCTACATTCATGTCATTGGCACAATCCTCTATGTTTTAGAATATCTCCCATAGCTTTTCTGTATGGTTATCTTCATGCTCTGCTACATACAACACATCATCGCTGATTGGATAGGCTCATGATGGATCACGTTTTCCCCCACTCTCATTCTGCTAAGTATTTTTTCAATCTAAAACCAAATTGTTTGGAAATTTTATTGTTAATATTTTTTGGGTTTGTTCTCTGTAGGGTAATCAGTTGGATGTTTTCTGGAGAATGTTTTATATAGATTTTGTGGAAAAAAGAACATGAGAAGTAGTTGTAAGAGAAGTTTGTATACACTGCTGAAGAGAGTGAGGAAGATATGCACAAAAATTACATATCAAGGTTAGTATTGATCCCTTCCTCATGCATACACGGATCGTATGCTTCGATTTTTTTTTATTTCTTTAAATATTGCTTCATCCGCAAACATCCCAAACCTAAATGTCAAGAAAACTTTATATATTTTAAATATTTATTTATATATTAAGCTACTTACATAATCCGACCAAATTAATGGGATCTTGCTGAGCTCAGGGGCCCCCAAATTACTCCACTAGCACTACTATGATAATCCTACCACCTGGAACTCAATCATGCAATCTACATGGTAATTACTCAAGGCTTAAAAAGATAAACTATGCAAGGCTCCAATTATCCAAGGTTTGAATAATTGTGGGTAGTGGAGAAGCGAGATGAAGTGCATGGAGAATAAATTCAAGATCAAAATGAGAACAACAAAATAAAAACCAACCATTTATGGCATTTAGGTTTGAAAGATTTATATATTGCAAACATTTATTTAATTGGAATTGTTTTCTACAACATATATAACTGTATATATGGCAACAAATTTACATTCAGCTTGATACTATATTTGTGAGAATATTAAATAGTTTGGGTAGATCATAGACCATTGACTCTTTTGGCATCCTTAAGGAGGATTAGAAGGTGATTTTGGATAATATGAATGTAAAATCTAACCATTGGACTGACCTCTTTAGTAATCATTGGTAGGTTAGAGTCAACCTAATTAAATAGGTCCTTCAAGAGCTCCATATATACATCTTTTATGGCCACCATCGCAACACAAAAATTAATCTTAAAGGAAATGGATGAAACACAAAGAAATATAATAATCATATATCACAAAAAAAATTAAAATGTAAAATCTTAAATATGTTGAATGTTTTGAACATTGATGGTACTATATTTTTCAAGTTTTGTATTTCTTATGGACTAAAAGTATGTATATATATGTATGTATGTATCATACTCGGAGGTTTTTTACAATTGACGTATTTACATATCTTGAAAACATAGTTTTTTGTTGCTATATTTATAATTTTTTTACCCTTTTTAGTGGATGGTATTCTCTTGAGTTTATTTTTTTTAGGTGGTTGTCATCTCCACGAATTTATTTGCATTTATTTGGTTGCTATATGCATTCACATCCATTAGAATAAACATACTATACATAATGCCATTAATGATACACTACTTTTACTTCATAATACACTTAATATTTACATCACCTAGTAAGTATAAATATGGAAATCCATACATGTTCAATTTGGTTGATTTCATGCCAAGAATACACATTATTTTTACCATAAAGTATCAACCATCTTCAAATAATTGTTACCATCCAATAAAAAATATTTGTAGTCTTCTTTACCAACAATATATTTAAATGAAATATTTACCAAACATGAGTGCCAAAAACAATTGTAGTCTTCAAGTACATTTGTAATTGTCCCATGTCCAACATATTTTTTCTCCTTTCAACAAAGATGGATTAACTTTGGGTGAAGTCCTCTAAATTTCAAGTTGTGATCATAGGAATTTGATGAGGCCAAACATTCTAATACAACCCTCTTTTTGAACTTCAGTGTAGACCCTGTATATTGATTTACCAATTTCTCTATTAGACATGCTATTATATTGTTTGGTTTCAGTGATGATGAACAAATATTGCAAGAAATTAATATCTTCTCCACCATCACACCAAACATTAGAGGACCCAGCTTCTCACCTTGAACAATGTGGTCTTCAATACTATTTGATATAAAACCCACGACTATATTGTTTCCATGCACATAAAAATGTTGTTGAAGTATCACATTCTTTGCAATAAATTGGAGCCAATATTTTTCATGTGTTCCATTAATGTTCTCATAGTATTCAATTTTAACATCATATGAATCAATTACATCCATTGAATTACAATTCAATGTTTCATCTATATCATTGATATCGGGTATTGATGAATCATTATATGCTAACATCTGCTTCTCATCCCATGTAATATAGTACCCTTTATTTTTTGTCTTTTCTAATGTTTTTGCTTCATCAACAAAATAAGGCAACCAAGCTTTCCCATCCCATACTTTATCTACAGTTATGAAAAATAAACCTTCTCTCATTACTCTGCAATGTAGAGTTTTTCTACTTGGATAAACTCTTTCCTCATAAACTTTCAATCCTTTTCAAAATAAATCAACATGTTGTGCTTCTTCAAATATATGATGCATTGTGGGAAATCTATAAATTAAAAAAGGGAATAGATTAATACATATAAACATAATATATAGATAAAAAAGATGCAATTATAAAGCAAATAAAAAATAAAGTGAGAAATTAGACATATTTGTTAGTATAAATTATAATTCCCATCAACATGAAATTTCCCATGTATTGTTAATAAAAACTAAAATATTGAGTACACATTGTAAATTAGATCTATGTGTTTCTTATTTAAAAATGTTTTATGGTGCTTACATGTTTTTTGAATGCAACATAATTTAAATTCAACAAATACAATAGGGAAATGGGGGGTTCACATTCTCTATCTTTACTAATTTTCATTTTAAGAGGCCTCCCATTCTACATCATAAGTGTTTCTTCACTTTGATGTAGAATGGAAGAGCTCCCATTTTCCTTCTTAACTATTTTTCCTTTCAAGGTAGAATGGGAGGAATCTCATTCTTACTCTTGATTATTTCTACATCTTCAGTGTTTCTTCACTTCAATGTAAAATAGAAGAGTTTTCATTTTTCTTTTTTTGACTAGTTTTTCTTTTTTTGATGTTAGGTGCATAGTAGATGTGGGGTAGAGAGATATGTATATATGAATATGTGAGATGTTTGTATGTGTAACAGAGAATATACGCATATGGCTGAATCACTGTATCGGTTCCATACGCAAATTGATATAGATTGATAGTACTGTAAGGAGATTCTGTATTTATTAATAGATGGAAGATATTGGCTGAATCTAAGTGCCATTCTGTGTATGGTTGAATATTGCATGTTATTAATTTAATCATGATTACTGTTTAAGCTTTTTCTTTCATAGATCTGAGGGTAGCATGCATTGTAGATTGATGGATTAGTTATGAATCTATATGTTTCTTCCTTCATCATGTTAACATCCTGTTACAGCAACCCTAAAGAGGGACCTCATACCTTTGCGTGCTTCGGGTGAGCACTTAGTCTAGGCTGAGTGATGTGCCAGTGCGACTAGGGTGTTATCTGGTAAATTCTAGGCTGCATCGTCAGTTTCGTTTCCAGGACCTCTTTTTTAGTTTTTTTCAGGATGGTTCACGATGAAGGCATATCGGTTAACTCTAGCAAGTATTGAGGAATGGATACGTGATCTGGAGGAAGAATATGCATGATGGTTTGGCAGTGGGTCTGAGTTTAATGCACACACTTGGGTAGAATAGAACTTGTATGACAACTTATATGAGAGATTTTTCACTATCTTTCCAGTAGAACTATACGAGTGGCTTACTAATTACGCATCTCAGTGGAATTGGAGATATTGTGCACTTGTCTACACACATGAAGAATTTAAGGCTCTCTATGATGTTGATCTGATCTAGACTCACGTGGTGGATACGTGGTTTCGTGGTGTTCTAAATAGTTATATTCTTGAATTTATTCAATTTTGACGTGGGTAAGTGCGTGAAATTGGGGGGCCAAAAGGTGGACAAGGATGTGAGAAAAAGAAAAATATGCTCGCATTTTAGTTTTTTTGGCTCAGGAATCACCAGAGCATAACGCGTACGTGTTATGTTGAGTACAAACAAAAAAGAGGCCCGAGCCTCTATAATTTTTCCTCCCTCAAATGTGAGATTCAGAGCTTTTTTGTGCCCTCACATTTTTCCATTCAGTTGGATCTCAAGCTCAAATGATCATTTCTCGATCGCTAGGAAGATCTGAATCGATGATGGCACCACGAAGAAGAGGTAAGCACATTTCTTTTCTCAAAATTGCATTGAAATATGATAAATATTGATTAAAATTTGAATTGACTACATATTTTTTATTATTACAGTTAGAGGTCGAGGGAATCAACCACAACCAAATCCTGTTATTCCTGACATCCCTCTTGACACTCCCACAATTGCTCAACATCCCTCAGGTAGTCAAGAAGATTTAGCAGCCCAAATAGTTGAAAACAACATTGAAATTGAGGATTTAATCAAAAAAATGAGGGATGCACAATCTACAAACCCCCAACACGCCTCTCTTGCAAACACATTGGAGGCATTACTTGTTCAAATTGACAAGGCAATGGGGTAAATTGAACGTTGGAAAACTTATAGAGAGGGTTGTAGGGTTTATTATTCCAACAAATTGTCATATATGGATGTAAAGAAAAAAAGAAATTTCAAAATAACTCATATGCGCCTTATTCACGGACCCCCACACTAATCTTATTGTTCCGTTGACATGTAAACAATTTCCCATCCATTGGTGCAATAATAATTTAATTAGAAATAATTTTTGGGACTGATGGTGGATGGTGTTTGATTTTCCACCTTGTAATAACAAAGAGGTGCCACTATACTTTCTAAGGAAAATCTATTGCGAGTTTATCCTCAACGAGATCCCAAATTATTTTGATTTTTGAGATTTCTAGGGCTGAGGAAAAGGATCTACACATGATCGACCATGTGCACAACATTCACCTATTTAAAAGGGTAGATTCCCCACATAGAAGCCCCCTCACCCTGAGATTGTCCCTCAAGCAGTGAAGGAGACAATAGAGATTGATATAGTCCACGCGCTTCAGGGGCTATCTGTGACCCATTTTTGACATACGAGGAAGATTTCTGAGCCAGATGCTCATGGAGGTACACAGAGTATTCCCTCAGGGAGTACTAGCATGAGGCCATATTTTTTCTGGTCATGTGGTAGCATATGTTTGGGGCCCAAGGAGGACGATACTTTCATGCGTACTGATTTTGGTGCACCTAGTGCTAGGGATGAACACGGTAATGTCACTATGTTAGATGTCCTTTTGAGTGATACATTTGGATTACATTCATTAGCATCACCTTTGCAGGTAAAATTTTTATGTTTTTTAATGTGTGTTACAAAAAATTTGAACTACCTGATTTACTTATATATGTTAAATTTTTGAAATAATTATATTTCTACATGTACATGCATTGATATTATAGTGTGCGGGAGGCACATCTTCATCCCGACCATAGGCGGCGAGCACCATGTATACGCATACATTCACAGAGGTAACTTAGAATGTTAATTATGTAAAATTTTCACATACATGTGTGTGTGTGTGTGTGTGTGTGTGTGTGTGTGTGTGTGTGTGTGTGTGTGTGTGTGTGTGTGTGTGTGTGTGTATTTGCATGTATATATATTAGTTTTGAAGTCAAATATATGTATGTTCTTGTATGTCCATCTAACTCACGTGATATACATGTTTGATAAAGATGTTGATTTCACTAGACACCCCACCATCTCTGCGACAAGTAGATAAAGGTGTTACCACTGTGATTTCATCTACGCAGCAACTCACTGAGGTATTCAAACAACACGTAAATTTTGTTAAATTTATGGTGTAATTCATATTATGTTAAATTACATGTTAGTAATGTCTTTCATTGTAGAATTATTAAATTATGTTAATAATGTCCTTCATTGTGTGTATGCAGGAGTTACCTGAGACAGGGCGCAACCCTGTTCATTTGATTCATAGGTGTGGCAGGGTAAAAACAATAGTTCTATATTGATAAAATTAGTTAAAATATTGTCATTATGTAGATACATGTACTTAGCTCTATTTTCGCTAATTCTGATGTTAGATTTTATGATCTTATGTGTATGTAGGGAACTTCAACCCCCTTCATTTTGACTTTGAGGGCACGAACTCCTCCATCTCTTCATCTTTGTACCCCTGTTCGTACTACAGGAGCTCCCAATGACTCATCTGAGCGTGAGATGTAAATTCGGCGTGATCAACAACTTGCGGTAAGTTTGTGTATTTATGTAAATACTTTCATTCTAGCATTGTCTTAAATATATGTTGAAAACATATATAAATTATGTTTTGACAAAAAACACATTGTTTGCATTTACAGGCTCATCTACAGGCAAGTATTCAGCGGAAGAGGACTCGAAGCATGGGCTCGGGCAATCCAAAGTCATCTCATGGATCTTTATCTTCACCTAAGGTAGGGCCTTCTTCAAGCAAGGCCAAGAGAGGGATAGATTTTGATGAGTAGGAAATATAGATGTCTTACATGACATTGTTTTTGTATGCCTATGTGCATGGCATTGTATGTAAGCCTATATGGCATTTGAACTTGATGGTATATGACCTATTTGGGCATTTTTGTATTTATTATGGACATTAAAATACTATTTGGAACTTGATAATTTTGTATGAGACCTTACATTTCTGAGATTATTTTCGCATGAATCTAATATGATGTGCACTTGACAATATTTAAGACATTATGGATTATTTTTTCATTTATTGGTGATGTACATGTACTAGCATTTTCAATGTATAATATGCATTAAAATTTGGAAATTAATATTTATATAATGTATGTATACAAAGAGTTACCTAATCTGAGTAATTATTCATTCAATTTATCAATGTGTATATGTGTATTTACCTTACTTGCGCTTCTTCTTGCTCATGGTCTCTTTTTACTGGTTCTTATCTTATCATGCACTTACTACATTCTTCTATGCTTCGTAGTCTTCTCCCTTGTTAACACACCTTACAGTCCTCACAATTTGATTCCTTTCATCTATTGATAATTTGAGAATGTATCTCCATATACATTACTCCAATGCTTGAGAATGTCTCCAGATGTAATGACATTCTGATTCAGACACTCAATGATTCTTGATTGTCTAATCCTATCCAATTCGTGGTACTACCTTTAAATCTGTAGGCATTTCAAATTATTTGGAAATCACATCACACCCGTCACTAGGCTTAATGACTAGCCATATCCTTTTTAAGGTGCTTTTGAAAGCATCCATGGGTTTATCATAACATAAATTATCAATGAATGGAAGGTCACTAAGTTGTAGGCCAGTTGACTCCCATCCAGAACTAAACAAGAAAGATTTACTAGGAGATTGATAACTCCCATGTGTTCTTAGACATACCCCAATAAATTTCATTCTTAAGCCAATCTAGTCATTTAGGGCTCGTAAGCGACTACACCCGGACGGGGTAGCCCTACACTGACTCAGATTGCACTATTTCTTGTGTTTACAAACAATAGGACAATGAGAGAACCGGATAGAGAGGGAGAAAACCACGAGAGGCTTTCGTAGAGGGCCCTAACATGGAGCTCTTGATTCTAACGAGATGTCTCTAGGTGCCATAAAGTTTGAGAAATCACATGTTGAAGATATGGCATGTTTGGGCCTTAGAGCTCTTAAGCGACTACACCCGGATGGGGTAGGCTGAGAGCACGGGGAGCGTAGGGAACGAAAAAAACCTCCAATAGCATTCACTATGCCACCCTGACATGTTAGCATAGTTGGTTCGGTCTCACGAGCTTCCATTTGCAAAATACAGCCTCTGGCAACCCTACACTGACTCAGACTGCACTATTTCTCACGTTTGCAAACAATAGGATAGTAAGAGAACTAGATGGGGACAAAGAAAACTATGAGAGGATTTCATATAGGGCTCTAACATGGAGCTCTCAGTTCTGACGATACTTCTCTAGGTGCCACGGAGTACGAGAAATCACATGTCTAAGATATGGCGTGTTTGGGCCTCAGGGATCTTAAGCGACTACGCTTGGACGGGGTAGAACGAGAGCATGGGGAGCATAGGGAACCAAAAATAAGTATCCAATAGCATTCACCAGGCCACCCCGATGTGTTGGCATAGCTGGTTTGGTCCCATGAATTTTCGTTTTTAAAATACAACATTTGGCAGCCCTACACTGACTCAGATTGCACTATTTCTTGTGTTTGAAAACAATAGGACAACGAGAGAACCGGATGGAGACGGAGAAAACCAAGAGAGGATTTCATAGAGGGCCTCGATATGGAGCTCTTGGTTCTGACAAGATCTCTCTGGGTGCCATGGAGTCTGAGAAATCACATGTTGAATATATGGCGTGTTTGGGCCTTAGGGCTCTTAAGCGACTACGCCCGGACGGGTAGCCCAAGAGCATGGGGAGCATAGGGAACCAAAAATAAGCCTCCATTAGCATTCACCAAGCCACCCTGATGTGTTGGCATAGTTGGTTTGATCCCACGAGATTTTGTTTGCAAACTACAGCATCTGGCAACCCTATACTAACTCAAACTGCACTATTTCTCGCATTTTCAAACAATAGGACAGCAAGAGAACCGGCTGGAGATAGAGAAAACCGTGATATGATTTTGTAGAGGGCCCTAAAATAGGGAAATTTGTTCTAACGAGATGTCTCTAGGTGCCACAGAGTCCGAGAAATCACATGTCGAAGATATGACATGTTTAGGCCTTAGGGCTCCTAAGCGACTACACCCGGACGGGGTAGCCCGAGAGCACGGGGAGCATAGGGAACCAAAAAAATCCTCCACTAGCATTCACCAGGAAACCCCAATGTGTTGGCATATTTGATTCGGTCCCATGAGTTTCCGTTTGTAAAATACAACATCTGGCAACCCTACACTGACTCAGACTGCATTATTTCTTGCGTTTGCAAACAATAGTTTAACGAGAGAACCAGATGGAGAGGGAGAAAACTGTGAGAGGATTTTGTAGAGGGCCTCGACATGGAGCTCTCGATTCTGATGAGACATCTCTAGATGCCACGGAGTCCAAGAAATCACATGTTGAAGATATGGCGTGTTTAGGCCTCAAGGCTCTTAAGCGACTACGCTCAGACGGGGTAGCCCGAGAGCACGGGGAGCGTATGGAACAAAAACGAAGCCTCTAATAGTGTTAACAAAGACTCTCGACATGTTGGCATAGTTGGTTCAGTCCCATGAGCTTCCGTTTACAAAATACAGCCTCTGGCAGCCCTATACTGACTTAGACTGCACTATTTCTCGTGTTTGCAAACAATAGGACAACGAGAGAAGCGGATGGAGACGGAGAAAACCATGAGAACATTTCGTAGAGGGCCTTGACATGGAGCTCTTGGTTCTAATGAGACATCTCTAGGTGCCATGGAGTTTGATAAATCACATGTTGAAGATATGGCGTGTTTGGGCCTCAGGGCTCTTAAGCGACTATGCCCAGATGGGGTAGCTCGAGAGCATGGGGAGCATAGGGAACCAAAACCTGTAAGTACACCTATGACTGGAAACTTAAAATTGAGAAAATATCAGTGTCCTACATCACACGAGGATGTTGAGTACATGGCATTAGCTCCGTATGCTTCAACAGTTGGGAGCTTAATATATGTTATGGTTTGTACCAGACCAGACATTACACATGAAGTGGAAGTTATGAGAAGATTTATGGATAATCTAGGTAAATAGCATTAGAAAGTAGTCCAATGGATTCTCAGGTATTTGAGATGGACATCCATCATGCAGTTATGTTATGGAGGGTCAGATACTTCTTTACCTGGATATGTGGATTCAGACATGGCTGGTGATTTCAATGGCAGGAGGAGCACCATTGGATATGTTTTCACAGTAGGTGGCACAATAGTTAGCTAGATTTCAAGATTGCATAAGGTTGTGGCCCTATCTACTACAGATTTTGAGTATGTCGTAACTACAAAAGATAGCAATGAGATGATATGGATGAGCAAGTTCATGGAAGAGTTGGGAAAGGAGAAAGAGGATTGCAGATTGTACAGTTATAGTAAAAGTGTAATTCATCTGGAAAAGAACTCAGTGTTTCATTATAGAACAAAACACTTGCAGTTGAGATATCACTTCATACGGAAGGTATTAGAGGATGGGAAGCTGAAGTTAGACAAAATTAATACAAAGGAGAACCCTGCGGATATGCTAACGAAGTCGTTGGCAAAGGAGAAGTTGGAGCTACACTTCATTTCTGTCAGTCTTCGATTTTGATACTTCAAGAGGGAGAAACATGCCAAAGGAAAGGATAAGAGGATGGATCTACAAGGTACAATGCAATAATTTATCTCTAAGTGGGAGATTGTTGAGTTATGGAGATTAATCGTTTCACTGGCATGCTTTTACAAACTTGCTGGAATACACAGTAACCGGCATCAGTTGACGAACCATCGTCGGTCACCCATGGACCGGTATCGGTCAGGTAAGGAGGAACCGACATCAGTAAAGGCTAACCGACAGTAGTTGCCTATGCGTGACTATTATAATTAACCTGCGGGAATTAGATCTATCTTTAGTGGTAAAGTGAATCTAATGGTTGTAATTGCATAGCTAAAGTGCTCTAAGATTGTAGATACATGTATAAGCATAAAGCTAGGGCTTTAGAAGATGGAATTCAATTGAGAATAGAGAGAAGTTTCCTTTTGAGAGAAAAGAGAAATTTGGAGAGAAGAAAGTACAGGACATCCAAGAAGGTGTGGAAGATTGCAAATCGTGATTGTATTTCCTCTCTGATAATAAATTGGTTGTTTCTTGGTGGATGTAGCCCACACTGGGTGAACTAAGTTAAATCTTGTGTATTGTTTCTTCTTGTTTATTTCCGTATTGATTGTTTTATGTTTATATCTGATTAATATATTTGTACAACCGATGTGTTAACCCCAACATGGGTAAGATGAAAATAAAATATGTGATGGAACTAGTTCATGTGATGACACAAAAACTATTAAAAAATTGTCATTAATTTTTTTAGTTGATGTTTATTGATGAATGATGAACCCATTTCCTCATAGAAATAATTTATATCTCACTAAATGAATTTATGATTGTGCATCATAATACTTTCTCTACCTACCATAGGATAATAAAATAATAGAACCTTTAACAATATTTTGGGAAAGACTTTGAATAATACCTATGATGTTTAGAAGATAGATTGGGATGACAATTATTTTTCACATTGTGGGCATATCAGATAACATATAAGAAGGCAAATAGTATTCACAATTCTATCCATTCTATAAAAGTGGTGTGGAGCTAGAAGTTGAATTTTAGTGTTAACCCTATGTTTTATATGTGTAAGAAAGCTAAACTAACAACATTCCATTGATGACATGTTTTATGAAATCATGAAATTTGATAAAAAGAGACTTAAAAATCACTCGATTTAAGGCATATATAAGAGCTACCACAAGGCACAAAATGATAATAACATCATGTTGAATCTACTAAGGAAGGTGTAAACAACTAAAGTTTGTATTTAGGTTATTTGTAACATTAATTTGGCTTATACTATTTGATAATGAACTATATTCATAAACAATTTGGCTTATTCCCTTCATTTTGCTAAATTTTGTTAGATTTAGTGCTTGATTGTGATGTACATTTTTCAAAGCAGTATGTTTATAACTGTCCTATGTTTCTATTTGCTTCTGTGACAAATATATGAGACTAGAAATTGAGGAAGAATGATTGATCCATGTGAAGGATGATGTTTCTTTATATGCGAAAGCAATCCCAAGAAAATATGTATACGTGAAAGAGAATTTATAGGGTTTTAGAGGAAGACATTTTGTATTCACAGAGGATAAGACAGATAAAAAATAAAAATACGTAGATACTCTATGTTCATAATCTAAACATTAATGAAAATGATGCATCCCAAAGTGTGATGTAAAGTGTGTAAAAAAATGCTTTTTAGAATACCCCCATAAATGAACCCAAACATGCTCAAAGAGTGTTTTCAAAGAAGTGGTGTTAATTACGCCAAAAGGCGTGTTCTAAGTTAGAAATCCGGAGGTGCTCTGACATGCCGTACTACCGTGCGCCACTCCAAACCATCTGCTTTATTTTCCGTATCGTCGACCAAACTGATCTGAGTCGTCCATGTGTCTATCGCAGCAGAAAGATGCCGATTGCTATCACGGGATTTTCCAGAAATTTCTTGCAGTCTGCATTGCCTCTATTGGTCAGCCATATTCCACTGCCTATGATGGGGATCGATAAGAGCATCGTCAGGATATTCAAAATTTTGATCACATTGTTGCTGAAACACACCATTTCTTCCCGTTACGGATTGAACTCAAAAGCTCTTCAGATTTTGAGAAACAAAGAAGAAGAAAAGTGTTGACTCCAATTATGAGAAAGAAAAAATATGATTGAATTAGATTCAAACACTATATTTAAGGATAATCAGGCACCGCTGAAGCGTTAAAAGTGGGGGATCAATGAAACGGGGTTACAGCTTCCTTCCTTCCTTCTGGATGGCTATTTCGAAAGGAATTTGATGGTCAGGTAGCCAAATAGTGGGAAGCATAGCGTGTGATATATGGTAGAACGTGCATACAGTAAATCCCGCAGGGCTTTATGCCGCTGTGTTTTCAGCGGTTTTTCTTTTTTTTTTTAAACAGGTGGCTGGTTTTTTTATTTTTACTATTTTTGGAATGACTATTTTTAGGGCCCGGATAAATAAAGTATGGTTTATTATTTGGATTTATTTATTTTTACAATTTTTGCAATGGATAATTTAATTATTATTTTTGAGTAAACACTTTAATCTATTAGTTTTGTAAAAATAGTTTGTATTAATTTTTATTTGTAATTATATATTTTTGGATTAAAAAAAATTACCTATTGTTTATCATAAAATAAATAAAATTATACAATGTATTTTTAGAATTATTTCTATAATTCTATGAATCCTTACTTGTACGATGTTATTACGCCGAAATGTGTGTTCTAAGTTAGAAAGCCTGAGGGGCTCTGACATGTCGTACTGCCGTGTGCCACTCCAAACCATCCGCTTCATTTTCTGTATCGTTGACCAAACTGATCTGAGTTGTCCACACATCTATCGCAGCAGAAATATGCCGATGGCTATCACGAGCTTTTCCAGAACTCTCTTGTAGTCTGTGCTGCCTCTGTTGGCCAGCCATATTCCACCACCTATGATGGCGATCGATAGGAGCATCATTAGGATATTCAAAATTTTGATCACATTGTTGCTGAAATGCACCATTTCTTCCCGTTATGGATTGAACTCAAAAGATCTTCATACTTTGAGAAACAAAGAAGAAGAAAAGTGTTGACTCTGATTATGAGAAAGAAAAAAAATGATTGAATCAGATTCAAACGTTGTATTTAAAGATAATCAGGCACCGCTGAAGTGTTAAAAGTGGGGGATCAACGAAATACGGGGGTCGCAGCTTCCTTCCTTCCGTCCTTCTCGACAGCCGTTTCGAAAGGAATTTGGCAGTTAGGTAGCCGAATAGTGGGAGGCGTAGCGTGTGATATACGGTAGAACGTGTGTACAATAAATCCCGCAGGGCTTTATGCCGTTGTGTTTTCAGCGGTTTTTCTTATATTTTTACAATGAGTGGTCGGTTTTTTCTTTTTTACCATTTTTGGAACGGCTATTTTTAGGGTCCGGATAAATAAATTATGGTTTATTATTAGGATTTATTTATTTTTACAATTTTTGCAATGGATAATTTAATTATTATTTTTGAGTAAACACTTTAATCTATTAGTTTTGTAAAAATAGTTTGTATCAATTTTTATTTGTAATTATATATTTTTGGATTAAAAAAAACTACCTATTGTTTATCATAAAATAAATAAAATTATACAATGTAATTTTAGAATTGTTTCTATAATTCTATGAATCCTTACTTGTACAATGTTATTACGCTGAAAGGAGTGTTCTAATTTAGAAAGCCCAAAGGGCTCTGACACGTCGTACTGTCGTGCGCACCTCCAAACCATCTAATTCATTTTCCGTGTCGTCGAACAAACTGATCTGAGTCATCCACACGTCTATCTTGGGTGTAGTGGTACTGCGGGAAGGCATGTGCCTCTCTGACACCGAATGGACATGAAGGGTGAGGAATCATTTGTTGATGATGTACAGAATGCCATCCACGGTACACGTGTCATTCGCTTCTGACTATACTGTACTCCTCAAACAGGTAAAGAATCCAACAGGTTATTTTTGTCGCAACTGATTCATGGTACATGTGTCATTCCCTTGCGCAACATTTCTTCTCGTTGGATTGAACTCAAAAGCTGGTTATGTTTGCTGCGTACGAAGACAACATTCTTTCCTTTTTTGGTAATTTTTTCTTTTTTTTGTATTTTTGGTGAAAAAACACCGGGATAGAAAAAAAAATTGCCATTTTTGGAAAGGGTCCAAGAAGATGTAGTAGCAAAAACTTGCATGTGCTATAACTTTCATTATGTGGCTCCATTTTAGGTGTCATCTTCTCTAAACGTGTATATTTTCTCAAGCTCTACGCATTGATGGAAAAAAAATTCTTATTTTCATAAAATAATCTTTTACACCTTTTTGGACCAAACAACTTCTCTGAGATAATTGTGGAGGTGGAGCCACATACATCTTGTACTGTCCTATGTAGGTTACACACCCATGGAAGAAATGCTTGAAATATTTATCCTTAACAATATTTACTGGAAAAATAATGAATCTATAAACAAAGTTACGATTTGTACATTTTGGCATGGAATCCATGGTCTGTTGCCGCCTAGTCAGAGTTTGTTCACAAATCGCTCCAAGATGATTCCTTCCTGTCACCCTCTACATGTGTTCTTTCTACTTACAATTTTTGCAATGGATAATTTAATTATCATTTTTGAGTAAACACTTTAATCTATTAGTTTTGTAAAAATAGTTTGTATTAATTAATTAATATTTCAACGTCACACAAGATGCTATGAAACAAACTTGTCTGTGTGAAGATAATAACCACCCTCATTACCGATATAATGCACCATGGCAGACTAGATCTGGTTCTGTATTTTTCATTGATGAGAGTGGTGTAATTAAATACCTCCCTTCCAGGAAAGATGAATTCTTGAACACACACAATCAAGCAATGTTATCCATATGGAGGGCCAACATTTATTGTCAACCAGTTCTTTCCCGGCATGCAGTCCTGAAATACATTGCAAAATACGCTTCCAAAGCCGAACAAGGTCAAAAACATATCGTCAGATGCTCAAAGGTTGGTAAATTTTGCACATATTGGTTGAAATTGAATGTGAAGATCTGAATACATCCCCTTTTTGGATGCTTATAGGACACATCCTACTAGTATGGAGCCCCTTA
The DNA here is from genome assembly GCA_019776745.2 of Taxus chinensis. Lineage (NCBI taxonomy): Eukaryota > Viridiplantae > Streptophyta > Pinopsida > Cupressales > Taxaceae > Taxus > Taxus chinensis. The sequence goes on from CM034148.1 coordinate 722,542,486, forward strand.
CCCTCATTGAAGTTACATGACACTTGAGTTACAAAAAATATCGTAACGCTAATAAGTGGAAGCTTCGATCATGCCCCACTATTGTTCATGTCTTTCAAATAGGTAAAGAATCCAAATGTTTTCTGATTCCTGGTACATTCCAAATGGCGGGTTATGTTTTCACAAGAATCACCTTCCTTCCAGCTTTTCTATTAGTTCGAGCTCCTGTTGTACAAGTCTTTTCACCTTATCCCTATAGATATTGGTTCTTGTTGATGCGTAATCACAACACCCCTGAATGTCTGCAACACAATGGGTTGAGACTCTCAGTGCGATTGCATAACATGGAGCTTCTCCCAAGTGTGGGACCTTGCGAATCAGGAAAGCTCTCCGGATGAAGGCCGGTTCCTATTCCTCTGTTCAGATGCACACATAAATATGCAGAGGGCTTACTCAAAAACCTAATCTAACTTGCCAAGGAGACAGGGTAAGAAGATGCATAAAAATAAACCTAAAGTAACAAAGGCGATGCACCGAGGAATGAAGAACACCTGTCTTGCCAATAAACACAAACCATTAAAATGCAATGTGAGATCATGCACAGATAACCAAATTTGTAGTGAAAGATCAGGAGGATGCAAATGAACACAGAGAGGGTTGAGAAAACATACACATACATGCATTATTATCTCCAAATATTGATACAATACACTACAAAATGCCAAGATCTATAAACAAAGTTATGATTTTACAGTTTTAAATGGGAGGTCAGACTTTGTTCAAAGATTGAACTCCACAAAATCCACCTGCAGACAAGAGGAGAAGGGAGGTGCAAAACAAGAATTTCCAACCTTTTGAAAGAAGCCCCCCCTTAAAATTTATATGAAGAAGAAGAGAGGGAGAAGAGAGGAATTTTAAATCTACCCCAACCACTTCCAAACTATATTTAATTCACCTCATTATGGTGTTAGGTGAGAGTCTTGGCAAACCCAAAAAATGGCGGACTATATTTTGCATTTTTGAAGAACTTTTTCTCACCCAATTAAATATATCCAATTGTACTTGGGTAGAGGACCTTGTAAGATTTCCAAAATTCCAACCTTGCAGGAATCTGAGCTCCATGTGAAAATTTATGGCCATTTGAATATCTGGGTCAGGGTTTGCTTTCTGTCGGGTTCGGGGTGTCAACGCTCAAAATGTTGTGCCTCCTGAAGGTGCGCATTGGTGCATCCATCCTCATTTCAACATACTTTTAATTGTGCCATAGGTACTGAAAATGTGGTGCCGATGCCTTCTAACCTGTGCCAGGGCGCAACCTTTTACATGTCAACACCTTCTAATCTGTGTCAGGGGCGTAACTTTTTCCATGTAGGCACCTTCTAATCTACACGCCAGATGGGACACACTATTAGTAAGCCCCTTACCCTCATGAAGCCTTTACCATGTCGGCACCTTCTAATTTGCGCTAGGGGCACAAATTTTCCATGTCGGTGCCTTCTAATCTGCACTAGGGGTGCAACGTTTTCCATGTCGGTGCCTTCTAATTTGCGCTAGGGGCGGTTGGTGATGCAATAAATGTCAAGTTTTTCACCATGCAATGAACTTTCAAAACCTAATATGAAGGATTTTGATTTTCCTTGATTTCCATATTTCATCCCCTATGCATGCAAGGTCATGTTGATCAATTTTTTCCGAGGGGGCAAAAAATGGATAATAGTTCCACCCCTCAAGAAACCATATTTTCCTTGAACCTTTTCAAGAACCATTACAAGTCATGGCATGTTGTCTGCTCAAAGACGAATTCCACACATAATTATGAAAGTTTTTCTGACTCCAACAAAGAAGCATTAGAAGCTCCCGAAATCTTGCAAGCATGGGAGATACTTTATCGTGTACGGCCTGGCAGCACCTCTAGCCTTGATAGCCTCCACATGTTGGGTCTCTGCGACTTTGACATCATACATAATTGGAATGAACATGACATACCACCTACTTTGCAATCCATTGGCCTGACTTTTATCGAAGATGAAAATCCTTCTCTTGTTCCAACCTGCATACAAACTACTCTCGCCTCACCCGCCTTTGCTTTATGTCTAGCACAACAATTGGCTTTTGATATTTTTCTTCTCCATTACTTTAGTTGTGTCAACGTACCTCCGTTGAAACTAATAATCCAGGGCACAGCATGTATGGGAAAATCATTCCTAATAAATTCTTTGAGGTCCTCTTTTACCACCACATCTACCCCTAGACAATCACCTCTCCTTTTCTCACCTCGATTGGATTTGTAACATTCAATATTTATGCCTCCACTATACATGCATGCTTTCGTATTCCTATCAAAGAACTCAAACCCTTGGACGGATTGTCGTCCCTTCAAGAGTCCCTTGAACATATCCAATAGATTCTAACTGATGAAATGAGTTTCATAGGACCAAAATTGCTCACTAAAATTGACTACCGCCTTCGTGAAGCTTTTCCTCACCATAGAACATCACAATTTGGTAACCGTTGTGTCATCCTCGTTGGGGACCTCAGCCAAATTCCACCACTCATGAACATTTCTCTTTATGTTAGCAACTCCTACGACGTAAAACTATGGAAGAACTTCACAACAAAAATCTCCTTGACATCTGTGTTTAGACAAAAAGGTTCCATCCCCACACAAGCTTCATTCTGAAGACTGCTTGTCAACATTCGCAGCTTTGTCCCTATGCTACAAGATTGGGAGATGCTTATGTCAAGAACTGATTCTTGCCTCTCTGAACAGGAAATAAATTAATTCAAATAAGGGCCACATATTTTGCAACAAATGACCTGGTTGACAACTAGAACCTTCAAATGTTGATCACTCAACTTACTCGTTACCAAATCAATTACTCAAAAGACAAGGTATATTGAATCAGGTGAAGCTGACAATGATTAATTGAAACACAAAGTTCTTCTTTGCATTAACCAAAAAGTCATCCTTTCTGTAAACTTGTGGGTTGAAACAAGTCTTGTTAATGCTGCCATAGGTTCCATCATAGATATTGTCTACGAAAGATCTTTTAGACTACGTGCTCTACCTTTATTTGTAGTAGTCAAATTTGATTGATACACAGGGCCTCACTGGGATGCCAATAACCCACAAAATGTTCCCATTCCACCTAGTTCCAGAGGAAAGCGCATACAACTACCACTAAAAATGACTTAGGCATTTCCCATCTACAAATCCCAAGGCCTCACTCATATTGTTTTCACATTGTTTATATGGCCAAGGTTGCAAATGAGTGGCTGAACTTTAATGGTGGCACCAGCTTAGCATAATCGGTCCTATATATGGAGATTACGTTTCTTTCAGTTTTTACTTCATTTTCCACAACATTTAAGGCTTGATAAGGTTTGAGGGTGAATAGTTTAAAATTTAACCTATTTTTAATTGTATTGTGAGTGTGAAATGGATACATTATATGGAGAGAAGCATAAATTTTAGGTTGAAAAACATAAAGTTGGATATATGCAGGGTACTTTTCCTTCATTTTTTACTTTATTTTCCACAACATTTAAGACCTCATAAGCATATATACCATCCATATTGCATTTTACCATGGTTTGAACTACACTTTCCTTTCCCTGTTTGCTACTACGAAATGCCTATAGAAGAGTCTCAAAACCCTAGCAGTGGTTCAAAATTCAAATGCAAGAGTTGGTGGCGCTACCGGTGGTGCTTCTGGCAGAGCCAACTGGGGCGGTTGGTGGAGGTTCACTTTACAATTTTCCTTGCGGTTTCATAGCATCGGAGTACGCCAACCTGGCAGGAGCAACTCTGACAAAGGCAATACAGCACCTATGCAAAACAATAATGAAGATGGCAATAATAATGATGGGAATCAATCAATGTCAAAGGCAAGGCATGAGAACTTAGATTGATGGTGTGTAAGGTAGCTCAGTATTTCCTTGACAAAATTTTATATCATCGCTAGCTACATATTATTTGTAATTACATGTTCAAAATTTTTGTATGGTAATTAATGAGTTCCATTTTCTTGTTATGTTTGTTTAAACCCGGGGTTACAAATTCTTTGAAGTTACATTTTATAATGTATATGTAAGTTGTTGTAAACATTATGATTTTTATCATTCATTTTCTTCTATAAAGGATGATGAAGAAAATTGAATTCATTTCTTGGTTTTTTAATGGTCTAGTTGGTTTTGGGTATTTAATGATCAAATTTGGTTTGTGCAGAATTTTGGTTCTGTAATGGGCCTGTGGTGCAACTTGTGAGAACACAGGTAGGATTATTTTTAAGTTTTAGTTTGATATGGCACTTGTAGGGGAGTTAGGCGGTTTGTTTTATAAAACTCTTGGTGTTAATAAGGATTGTTCTAAGGCTCAAATACGAAGTGCTTACAAAAAATTGACAAGGGTTAGTAGATATTGTGGATAACGTATAAATTGCGACAAGTGCTTTTAAAATAATAACAATTAAACATAGCCCAAAAAATCACCGTTAGCCTGAAATGGCTCTAGATCAATTAGTCCCTGATCACAAAGAAGGAATGGAACCATATGGAAGTTGGCCTTTCGTAGAGAAGAGTCTATGGGAAAGAGGTGTCCAACCTAGCCAGTTTACATTTGCCATCACACTCCTGCCCCATGTCAAAATAAAAAATCTGAAATAGGGCATGGAGAAATTTTAGGGGTTAAATTTGACGGACACCTTTTGCTGTGAAACATTTTTTAGGTGATGCTAAATTCCAAATATTTCCCTCCAAAAATAAAAAATAGTGTTATTTTTATATATGGTCATTGCCAAACAGGCCATAAACTATGTTTTATTTAAAATAAATCATGTTTTGTAATATTTTATTATTATTTATTTATTCTATATGTATATCATTATTACTAGTGGTTTGTTTTATAGTTTTTTAATAAATATTTATTTAAATTATTTATTTATTCAATATATATATATTATCGTTTATATTAATGATGTTCTACATTTTTTAAAATTATTTATCTATTCAATATATATATATATATATATATATATATATATATATATATATATATATAATTATATTTATATATATTTATATAAGAACATAATTAATGTTTTATATATTGTATTCTGAATTTTTTTTGTTAACGATACATTTTTCATGTTTTTATTAAGCTCGACTTATTACACTGAAAGGAATTTTCATAGGCGGAAGCCTCCTCCACCTCTAAAAGTTGACAGAGACATGAACGATTACAATTTATTTGGTTGACAAAGCACTGACATTTATCGATCCTACATGTGGCGCGCAATGATTGGAGACTACCTATCACATGTCAGATGACCAACACTATTGTTAGGCCCTCACCATTATGCTATTCCACCACCGACTTCATATCTTTGAGATTGAACGTGTCAACTAGTGTACAAAAAGAATGGTTGTCGAAGAGCTCTAGATCGTCATATGACAGAAAATCATCTATTTGTGCCAAGATCAATGTCAGAATATTCACCAAGGAACCATTCTCCGGCTCTAAATTCCTTGTGTTGGGATCCCTCACATGAAAAAATGAATCCATCTCTAAAGAAAAAGAAAGGTTTTCACTGTCTTCTATGTCACAGGTTTGAATCTCTTCATCATGAGGGTTTGGCATGGACATATCAATAGATTTTGAGGTGAAATCTGAGAACAACACGCAAGAGTTGATCCACACTTCATCGTCCATGGCGAGGAAAGTGCGTCAGATGGGGATTACACCCTAGTCGTTTAAGGCCATAATATCTTCCAATTCCTTGTCAATGTACTAGACAAGGCTTGATTCCCAGTCCTGTTGGGCCAGTATAGTGGATTAAAATCCATGGTAATTACTAATTATGGAATAAGAGGAATTGATATTTTATGCCGAAAGACGTATTCACTAAGGAAATCCCCCTCCCCCTGACAAGCGACAAACCATCGATGATCATTTGTAGTTGGTCGACGAATTACAGACACTCCTCCACTATACACTTAGCACACATTTCCACAAAAATGTGGCGTAGTTATCTTTTTCAGTGTCCACGTCAGCCCAGGATTTAGCCATGACAAGCAGGTGAGCCCAAAACTTTTGTGTAGGTTCATGGTCCTTCTGATCCGACTTGTCCCTACCCTTGGATGATGTGGCGGCCTAATCTAATGACCTGATCTAATTATTTGAATTACATTTCTTCTATTATTATGTAAGGAAAATGACAGGTCTGAAAAAGGCTACTTAGGATGCGTCACTCTCCATGTTTTGCTTTGGATTTCGAAGAGCACCTAATTGGGGTGGTTGGTTTGTTTAACATGGGTCTATTTTTCCCATTCAACTTTTATTTATCTATTAAATACATGGAGAAAAAATAGAAGATACAATACTTTCGAAGTTATACCATTCATATCATATCTTTTCAACCGCAATGTTATCAATCTAAGGAATATCTATATCGAATGCCCTAAAAAACAAATCGAACATGTCTACTAACTCTGTAAAACTATAGTTTTCCTCCATTAAAATTTTCATATCAAGAAAATATTGATAATGGTGTACAACATTAGGATAAATCTAAAATATATATATAACTTGGAAATCATAAAATTTCACTATGTCGAAAGGTGTTTGCACATGTGGAATGCTCCAACCCTTCTAACAACTGATGGAACATGGGCGCGAGAGATGAATTGGTCGACGATGCGCACACTCACAAATGCCCTTCACATGGTAGCCAATGGCTTAACAGTTAAATATTTTTCAAAATAAGAAACAAATCATTTTTTCGCATGTACTTGCTAGATAATTTGCTTAACAATTAAATATTTTCTGAAATAAGAAATAAATCAAATTTTCACATGTCCCTGCTAGAAAATAGTTTTGTTAAATTCATCAATTGGGTGTTTTGAAGCATAAGTGGAGGAAACCATGTGCTCTACGTCTAACCATTCCTCAACTAACTGTGGCGATTAGAACAGTAACTCTTGTGGCGACATGAAGTCCACAAACAAAATCCTTTGAGCGGGTGTATTCATTTGAATAGGTCCTAGCGATTGCACTTTGGGAATGAACTCGAGCCTCCCCTTTGACCCCATGCCTAGAAATCTAATGCTTTTCTAGGGAACAAAAGGTGCGATGAACCTGGAAAAAAATATTAATTTAAGGAAAGAGAATCAAGAGCGAGCAACAAAAAAAATTACCTAAACACTATCGCATCGAGACAGATCGAGAGGCATAATGAATTTCTCAAATCACCGAGCGGATTGACTCATAATAGGTTGATTATGGATCTTTTGCAACACAAAAATTTTCTCTACGTCAACCAAAGAGTCATGCTTTGAGAAAATTTGTGGATTAAAACATGTCTTGTTGTTGGTGTCCTGAGAAGGTGTATTCATTTGAACAGGTCCCGGCGATTCCAATTTGGGAATGAACTTGAACTTCCCCTCTGACCCCATGCTTACAAATCTCGTGCTTTTCCATACAAAGATAGGGGCGATCAAGGTGCAAAACAAAGTTAATTTAAGGAAGGATAATCAAGAGTGACAAACAAAGAAAATTACTTGAGCACTGTCGCATCCAAGGCATTTTTAGGATGTTCAAAAATAAGACACCTGAAGCTCATGTACTTTCAGGATGTTCAGAATGATGTAAATATGAAAAACAAACCAGAAAACTAAGCAATCATGTACTTTTCCAGCACCTACGATAATGACATCAATTGATGACAATTTGGACTACCTTAAGCTTCGATTGTTGAAACCCCTGTACTCTCTTGTTGCCAGATCATTTACTCAGTACACTAAGAAACCTAACTCATAATAAGTTAATTTTTTGTGTCAACCAAAAATTCCTTCTTTGTGCAAATTTTTGGCTTAAAACATTTTTTGTTAATGTTGTTGTTAGCTCTATCATCGACTTTGTTTACAACAAATCATTCCACCCCCCTGGTTCATCTTTACTTGCCATCCACAAATTTAATTGATGCATGGTGCTTTATTGTCTGTTTCAATTTCCATTTCCCCTCACCATTATTTTTCTTTCAGCGTTAACATCGCACACCTCACGTGTGATTGCTAAAAGTTTAATAAAATGTTCTAAATGGAAGAAAAGATTCCGCCAGTAAGTATGCCATTTTGGTGGACATGTTTTTATTTGCGTTAGATAATGATCCTCCTGAGGACTCGATACTCTCATGTTGATTTCTAGTCCATGCAGATTTTACTTCTGTGCTGAATAAGATCTGGGGCAATGAGGCTATGTTATTTTAGTCTCTTTTTCTACAAATTTACAGCACACCTAATATACCTTTTGAAACACCGCTATATTTTTGTGGGAATGGCCCCACTAGATCTATTGTCGTGGCATGCCTTGCATATTTCATTATTAAACTTGGACCCTTATTTGAAATGTTATCTGCAATTTCTTCAAGTTGATGTTACATCTGTGAAGCTTTCAACTTCTAGTACTACACTAGTATGTCTATCTTAGAAATTCTATGTAAAAGACGCCAAGAGGTATCATTCTCGAGGTGCCTTGAAAATGATACCTCTCGGCATCTTTTACATAGATTTATCTAAGATATGTAAGCACTAGTATATACTAACAACTATATATATAAGATACATTATGTATATATCATATATTATACAATTCTATAAATCATAACAATTCTAAAATATTATATTAATTATTCAATAATCCATGTAATATTTCTTCAATTATAGCATATTATCTAAGTGTGACATATATACTTAGATCATATTCAATCGTATGCTATATTATATGTTATAAAAAATAAAAATAATATATAACATATAATACATGTTATAATATATATGCCATTTTATAGACATTGTAACCACTCTTGGATTTTGACGTTCAATGTTACATTATGAAAATAATTTTCTTTAGATCCAAGTCTAAAAAATTATATGGATGTCATTTGATGTTCAAAATATAATATGTACGTAAAATTTAATTTTTGTTAATAACTATTAAAAAATACAAAAATTGACCAAAATTTCACATCCATAAGATTGATAAAATAAATTTAAATGACTTTCTAAAATCAAATTTAAATAGAATAATTATAAAATTAAATGCATAATATTTCTAGATATTGAACAAAATATAAACTTTCATGCAAGGAAATAAAACTTCTACAAATTTTATTTAGAGTGTTAGTACCAAGGAATGTTTTCAGATGCATCAGTATGCACGATTGACTGGTTTAACTATGTTTGAGTATATTGTTTTAGCAACAACATTTGCTAGTATGTACATATCCTAGATATGGAATACTTAAATGAATGAATTTTATCAAATCATTCTAATGTAAATGTTGAGTAATTTAGAACCTAAAATTCTCCAAGAAAAACAAATTTTCACTGTAGTATGTTGTCAATATCTGTGATAGCTTAGATGTGAGGTGAATAAACCAAGTGAGAAGGCATTGCCCACACAAAAGTACATATTTTAGGGGTTTTGAAGTTGTATTTTCTAAAATAAAGGAGAAAACAATATATCGGAATAATTTTTAATTGGCATATGTTGAAATGAGTATGGAGTATGGAGTATAGAGTAATATGAATCCACAACCTTTTTATTTAATCACAATTTCACATCCTGGGAGTCGGGGTGGATTGTTTTGATGGGAACTTGGTCAATTTTGAGTTCTAGGAAAGAGTCAACATTCGCAAAATGTTCCCAAAATTATACAAAATTATGTTTTTTATGGCTTGGTGGCGACCACATATCTGCATGTTGTGCAAATGATACTCATATCCTCCTTTAATATTGTAAACTGGAAAGCTAATGCATGTTGTGTGTTCTGTGTACATCAAATCCATCTGTGTAGACTTTATTATAAGTTTTTTACTTTGTGAATAATACAATTTCAAACTGCAATTTAAAAAAAAATATTGAAGAAAATGAAAAAAATGACTCACTCAAAATAAATTTTGTAGAAAATGAGTGCTATCTTCTTAAAATTCCAATTTGTAAAAATATCAATCTTCAAATTTCACATGTGTTGCAATAATTGCACTTTCCATTCTTTATTTGTAAAAAATCAAACAAATAACAATAAATAAAAAAATTACAAATCAAAGTCAATAGAAAACGCTAAACAAAAAATCAAATAAAACAAAAAAATAAAAAATCAAACAAAACTAATTGAAAATCAAAATTAATAGATGTTTCTATTTCATTATCATTAAGATTCTATTATTTTTATTTTCTTTATATTTCAAAATTAATATTGTATTTTTCATGAATCTCAAAAAAAAGTTAATATATAATATAATATTTATTTTATGAAATTTCTCAATTATTAAAATGTAATACACACACACATATATAGAGGGTTTAAATTTGTAATAAACATGTCATTTTGATGTTTAAATTACATTTTTGCAAGTCAATCATGATGGTCATATTTTAAAAGTGGTTGTATTTTGACATCTAAAATGACTAAAAACATCTAAACACCTTGCAAAATCCAAACTTGGTTGTAAGCTATCATATATAATATGTTATATTATAAACTAGCAATCGCATGTGTCCAATGCAATGTGAACGCCGAACGGTATATGTTATTTGATTTAGAGGGATAGTTATTACTTTTGTAGTTGATGTTGATAAGGGGTGTGATTGATTTTGTAAGTGTAGGAATATAGATGAAGCATTATATTTAAAGGTTCTATCTGTACATTTCAAATTTGTTACAAATTCGCACATATACATTTGCAAATCTTATATCATGAGTGGTAGCATTTTGCAGACTATTTTATTTGAACTAAACATGAATACACCAAGATCTTCCATACATTTGCATATTTTTATAAGTGGATTAATGCAAGAAATAAAGTCCTTCTAATTAATCTAATGTAGTCTAGCTAAGCATAACAGAGATAACTAGAATTCATGATGATAAATAACCACAAGCTATTTAAATTAAAGTTAAGATTCTTTGCCTACATTCGAAGGTGACAACTAATTTTGAAGTTAAGATGACTTTCATGAATATCTTCGTTGTTATTTACTACAATTACTGGTTACTACTATAATATTCTAAGTTACAGTGCCCTTTAACAACAAAACAAGCACTATCATCCTCTAGGACATGGGAACAAACATACAACCATCAAATTCTCAAGAGGATAGAAACAAGTGGCAATAAATCTAGAAAAAAATGCAATTAAAGTATGCTCCCTTTTCTTGAAGAAGATTAAATTTAAGTAATTATCCTTTTCATTAATTGGTAATTAAGAATATATATAATATGTAATGCCATGGAAGACTTTACAGAATCACAAAATATCCTTGTAGTTATTGTATCAATTCAAATGTAGAATCATTTGCAAACATTAGTATACATTTATAAAAGCAATATTAAATTGATGACCTCTAGCAAAGAAACCCACTATTTACCCTTACATCTGCATTCTCTTAGATAGAATAGATCCAGGGTTCCAAGTACATTGGATAAGGTAAGATTAGTACATATCAAACATATTGACACCATGTATCCATGGATACATTGCCTTGTAAGCCTATTCACCTTTACAACTTTTATTACATTGGTATAACACAACATCATCCACTCTTGGATCACTATTAGGGTAAAATACATAGTCCAAGACCTCGTTTCTAATGGACGCATTTCATGAAATTCCATCCACTGTATTTCTCAAAAATAGTGAGTCTATTACTAGTGGTCTTAGATTGAATATGCATGAATTTAGATTGATACTAAAATGTATGACAGACTGGACATAAGGATACCAAAATGGTAACTTTCATGCCAGGTAACAATGATATGGATGATCCAAAAATCAAGAAGGTTCTATGGATATATAACCAATTGAGATACTTTGAGAATAACCAACCTTTAGTGAGGCACACATCTAGATGTTAAACATACTAAAGATGCTAAATCTCTGAGAATTTATGATGTAGCTAATGCTTGAAAATAATCTCTGGAAGATGAAGATCCTATGTATCTGACGTCATTGAAGAACTCATGAATTGACAACTGCAGCTTACCTCCATGAGGAGATGTCTACCTATTCCCTGTACGGGTTACATATGCTTATATACTATTTTTAAAAATACGAAGAGACACCTAGAAGAATGTGGAAGGTCACCAATCTCAAGGGAGACATAGGTAGGTTCATCTTATGTGAGTTAGGATAGAGTAGGACAAAAGTTTCAATGACATTTACTAGGTTTATAATAGGCAGCACCACATAAAATTGCAATTTTAGGCATTTAAAGTATGCATTATTTCAGGGGTCAAACTTAGCCGAATGGGGTTCATGTCACTCTTCCATCATGTTAAACTACCGTGTTCCAAGATTTTCACTTGCATTTGCCCAACCATTGACAGTCTTATCGGAGCTACATCCTTTTCTTGTTAGATCAGTTCAATGGTCTAACTAGGTGGAAGTTGCATCACACTATTAATATTAGACCACCTATGTCATGGTCTGGATCGATGGAATGACCATAACCTAGTGATGCACTTTCTAGCAAATACATGTCATTGAGCTAGAATTTGAAGGCAATAGGGTGCAAATTATTCTAATAATTGACTAGATAGTGTCTATCTACAGTTAAAGATGTGCATGTAGCAAGGCCAGAAAAGGGGGAACCATAAACATGCAATGCATCGTTGGTTCTAGAATACTCACACAGATGGTTGTACTACTTCAAACCCTGGAAGCTCGAAAAACAAAAACCAACTTACTTCAACATGTCAAGCTGGCCTGGTGAACCCTAGTTGATGTCTTCGTTAGTAGAAAAACACAACGCTCCATAAACTCTCGGGCTAAATCATCCGTGAAGCATAGTAAAGTTTACCAGATTCTCATTGAAAACAACAAACTTAGCCATTGATCTATCGTATGGGTAGATGACATGGGCTTAGTGGCACAACCTAGAGACATCTCGTCAGAAAAGGGATCCTTCCATGTTGCAACAATGATATAGAAATCCTCTCACGGTAACCTCCGTATCTAAGCACTTCTGTGGAAAACATATTGTTTGCAAACACTAACAATTACTAGATAGCAGTCTTAGTCCCTAAAGTAGGGGAGCAACGAGAGACTGTAGGTGGACAATAAACAAGCCATGCATTTGGTTCTCGAATCACTCATTCACAATAAGGCACTTCTAAACTGGCTCCCTGAAAAACAAAACCAGGCATATTCTTAAAGTCCACCCTAATTGATCCCCATGCAGTAGAAGAATACAATCCAATAAACGTAATAAGGGCTTAGTCGCTATCAAAATAACATATTATAGCAAGATAAAAAGCTTTGAAGGTCTGGTCGTCGGGAGATTATAACATACTTCCATGGTAACTAGAGATGTATCATAAACCCTTCAGAACTCCATGTACTGGGGCCACTCTACACAAGCCCTCTCAAGGAAAAATTCTCCACACGAACAACAATCCGGAACATCTCTTTAAGCTATTGTTTGTACCACCTAGTTTGAGAAATTGTTAGCAATCTGATGTCACTGTAGGGCTGTCAAAAACTGTAAAAACCAATACGGAACTCTAATAATGGTTAATCAAATCAACTACGTAAACAAAATCGGTGAGTGGCCAAGATAAGTAGCTTATTAGAGAGGTTCATAACATGGTTCACCTAACAAATTGTCAAAAACTTTCAAGTGGACTCCATCCACAATCCGAACGTAAGTCATTTAAAAGATCTGAGGCACATGAACGATTGGAACATCCTTTGACGGCTAGATTGTCTCAGAGCCCACCTCCACCCCACTCACACGATTGACTCTTCAGAATCAAGATCTCCAGATCCAGGCCTTCATGTACAAAATATCTTATGGTTTTTTTCAAAGTCTCCATCCGGTTTCACTCACTGTCCTATTGTTTGTAAACACGAGAAATAGTGTAGTCTGAGTCAGTGTAGAGCTGCTAGAGGCTTGTAGTTTGCAAACGGAAGCTCGTGGGACCAAACCAACTATGCAAATAGGTCAAAACAGCCTAGTGAAAACTATTGGAGCCTTTGGTTTTGGTTCTCTATGCTTGCCATGCTCTCGGGCTACCTCGTACCGTTGGCATAGTTGCTTAAGAGCCATGAGGCCCAAACACGCCATATCTTCGACCGAGTTATTTCTCCGACTCTGTGGCACCTAGAGATGTATCGTCAGAACTAAGAGCTCCATGTCATGGCCCTATACAAAATCCTCTCATGGTTTTCTCCCTCTCCATCCGGTTCTCTCGTTTTCCTATTGTTTGTAAACACTAGAAATATTACAGTATGAGTTAGTGTAGGGCTGTCAGAGGCTGTGTAGTTTGCAAACGGAAGCTCATGGGACCGAACCAACTACGCCAACACGTCGGGGTGGCCTATTGAATGCTATTGGAGGATTTTTTTTTAGCCTATGCTCCCTGTGCTCTCGATCTACCCCCGCCCAGACATAGTCGCTTAAGAGCCCTGAGGCCCAGACACCCCCATATCTTCAATGGGTGATTTCTTAGACTCCGTGGCACCTAGAGATGTCTCATTAGAACTGAGAGCTCCATGTTGGGGCCCTATAAAAAATCCTCTTGCAGTTTTCTCCTTCTTCATCTAGTTTTCTTGTTGTCGTATTGTTTGTAAACACGAGAAATAGTGCAGTCTCAGTCAGTGTAGGGCTGTTAGAGGCTGTAGTTTGCAAACAAAAGCTCATGGGAATGAACCAACTATGCTAAAACATCAGGGTGGCCTAATGAATTCTAGGGGAGGATTTTTTTTGGTTCCCTACACTCCCTGTGCTCTCGGGATACCCCGTCAGGGCATAGTCGTTGAAGAGTCCTGAGGCCTAAACATGCCATATCTTCGAGGGGTGATTTCTCAGACTCTATGGCACCTAGAGACATATCATTATAACTGAGAGCTCCATATCGGGTCCCTCTATGAAATCCTCTAGGATTTTTCTCCCACTCCATCCGGTTCTCTCATTGTCCTATTATTGGTAAACATGAGAAATAGTGCAGTCTGAGTCAGTGTAGGGCTGCTAGAGGCTATAGTTTGCAAACAGAATCTCGTGGGACCAAAGCAACTAGGCCAACACATCAAGGTATCCTGGTTAATGGTATTGGAGGATTTTGTTTTGGTTCCCTACACTCGCAGTGCTCTCGGGCTACCCTATCCAGCCGTAGTCGCTTAAGAGCCTTGAGTCTCAAACACGCCATATATTCGACATGTGATTTCTCAGACTCTGTGGCACCTAGAGACGTCTCGTCAGAACCTTAGAGCTCCATGTCAGGGCCCTCTATAAAATCCTCCTTGCAATTTTCACACCGTCTCCATCTGGTTCTCTCGATGTCCTATTGTTTGTCAACGTGAGAAATAGTGCAGTCTGAGTCAATATAGGGTTGTCAGATGCTGTATTTTACAAACAGAAGCTTGTGGGACCGAACCAAATATGCCAACACGTTGGGGTGATGTTCTTTTTCCCTATGCTCCCTGTGCTTTTAGGCTACCTCGTTCAGGCTATGGAAAGCCTCTCGTGGTTTTCCTGATGTCTCCATTTAGACTGAGTCAGTGTAAGGTTGTCCATTTCCAATCACTTGAATAATATAGGTGGTTCATAAAATATAGGTGGTGAAATGAGAATTTTAATAAGATATATTTACAATATAGGTGGTGAAATGAGATTTTTTATTTGTTGTTCCTTTCTAATATTTAATTTTTATTAGCTTCATTTGGCTTCAAGAATAATAAATTCTCTACTAATAGTGCCAACCACGTGAAGGTGGAAGCTTTTTTTGGCACCACTAACCTACATAAACATGTTAGTAAGCAATTAAATAGAATTTTAAATCATACAAAATTCAAACAAAATAATTTAAGTAAATATTCAAATTAAATTCATGAAGAACATACCTTTGCAAATTCAATCCAATGAACTGCAAGGATCAACTCTATTCTTGACAGTAGCGAGAATTGCTTCATGATCTAATTCATGAACCTTCCACAGATTTTTGTTTGATGTCCGACCTCGATATTTGATCAATTTAATATTTGTTGCAAGGACCAAATGTGAATAGTGAAGTATCTTCCGATGTACTTCATAATCTTCAAACAACCAAATGTTTGATTTTTTGATAGGATATCGTCGAAGCTGAGTTCTAGTGACTACCACTGATCCAGTGGTATACTCAAGGTCTTCCACCATCGATGACTGTGGAAGTCAATTTTTTCCCCTCTACACAACGAGATAAGAAGTAGTATGTTCCCTTTTCGTTAAATTCTATCATAATAACTGTAAAAACATGCCCTATGTATCACAAAGTAAAATTGTTCAGTCAATTTATAAATACATTGAGAGTTGACCATTTAATAATTTATAAATCTAAAACATGGCATGTACATATATGTATGTACCTTGTTCCACTAAATCAGAGGACTTGGTCAAAGTCAGGTGATGTTGTCATTTAATCTGAAGACCCTGCAAGTTTTAATGCTCATGGAACTTGATGTGTGTCGAGTGGAATTAGAGGTCTACATGTCCACTCATCCACCCACTGTTGTGACTCGCATTCATTCCATGCAAAATCAATGCATGATATACAAAAAACATGTCATGCACCTAGTATAAATAGTCCAAGCATTTGCATCTGAACTACGGAATGAGTGCATATCACTTCAGTCTGCAATTGTCATACAATCTTCAAAGTTTGTTAGATGTTGTTTCTCTATCAACCAAAAATATCTACGAACCGTTGATCTCTGTTGAGATTCATGGCCCATATTCTTGACACACCAATCAACAATACTTTTTGCATCTGTAAATTTAGCACCATCCTTGAACTTTAACTCTTCTCTTGCAAGTGCTCTTTTCACACATGCTCTCCTTTTCCATGCCCTGCCTCAGTAAAAACTCCAGATATGTTGTACATTTTTTTCTTTGTGCATCCTTCTTAGCCAATAAAAGATCTGTGCATTCTTGAATTGTGATGTGTAGTTGTCTGACCAAATGTAATGTTGATCAAAACTAATGTTCCTCTCATTCAAGTTCACATAAAACACCTAGAAACACCCTTGTACATATTCTGTAGAATGTGTCTAATCATCACTGATGTAGAAATGATACTCTCTCAATATTTTTTGTTCTTGCTCAGTTCTTTCAGGAGAGTGCATGAATGTTATATACACGAAAATAGAAACTTGCACTGAGTTATAATATTGAGACTGAACCTCCATTTGTGGCTGCAATGTGTAATTCTCTACGAAGTCAACTACTAAAAAAATAGTACCAAGTGGGAATGTGTCCTTGCTTAACTTGAATTTTTCATCCAACCATCGAGATCTATGTGTGTGCCTTGCATACTCATAAAAAAATTCCTCTTTGAATTTGACCATATATTCTGATACAGGTAATTGTTTTGTAACAAGCTCACACCTCTTAAATTCTTTTCCATATTTTAATTGATATGCCACCGATTTATATTTGGTGAAATCAACCAATTCTTATCCTATTGAAGATGTACTCTCCTCGTGGATACAACTTTTCAGATTTGGCAAGCTACCGCATACATTGCACGTTCCATCCAAACAAGCTATGTTATAAAAAATTGTCTTGTTGATTTTTCACAAAATATTGTCAGAATAAATTCCCTTGAAGATTTTTGTGGGGACATTTATTCCACACTCCTGCAACATGATGTCAGTATGCAAAACACTACGTATTTGAAAAAAAAAAACATCATAATGCATTGAAAATTCAACATGATGCCTGCAACAATAAGTGGTACATGAGTGATTGATTTTCACATAAAAGGGTTTGTTCATTTCAAAGAATCTTTGGCTAATGTTAATTTGTGGATTTTCATTCTTAAACTTAGAGAACATTTCTGTTTGAATTATATCTAAGAATTTTTTTTGCACACGATTCGCGATTACAAGAACCTATTCTTCTTTTTACTGTATCTCTTCTATTCGGTAACACCCTTTTGTTGTCATTCCAAAATTTTACAATTAATTCTTTTAGAATATCATATCTATTCTTGTCTTTTGGTGGAATTCTGCTAGAGAAAGCCCAATAGTCAGTGTTATTGACTGACTCAAGATGTTTATGTCTCTCTATTGATTTCATTAGTGTTTTTATGTTTAGCTTCAAAGCACTGCTTGTTGTTCTAATCAAGCGTTTATTAACTATTTTATCACTTACTTTAAAATTAGTTAGTGTACGTCATGTAGCATTACTATCTTTGGTGCGTATTTTTCCACCTATAGCTTGGTATGCTTTATGTATGTTTTCAACAATTGACGTATTTTGATCAACAACATTAGATGTTCTTAACCCCAGGGTCTTCATTATAGGTCTCATCTTAATTATCTTCATCAATGAAACAAATAATTGACATCTTTGTGCATAATTTAAATTCACAAAGTAATTATCCCAAATTCCACTAGCTTTTCTTCTCGCATTTCTTTCAGACATTTTGTAAGGAATTGGTTTTATAATGTTTTCATCAATTTCAATTAAGTGAATTAGTTTTCTTCGTGAAATGGAAGGAGATGTTCTTAGAGGTGAAGATTCGTTTACAAGGTTACTTTCTTCATTCAGTGCTTTCATACAAATTTCAAGGTTAACATTTGGATTCTCAAGTAAGGGTTCAACAATTGGATTCATATCAATTTCTTCATCCATACCAACATTATCATTCAATTCAATATCATTATTCATTACAATATCATTATTATCTACATTTTCATTATGTATTTCATCCTAATTTTCTAATACATTAGCTACATTTGATATAGCAGATGTACCTTGCCCTGCTCGTAGTTTTTGCAGTCTATTCAATTTCTTTATTCTCTTCTCTTCCAATTGCTCTGGTGTCTTATTCTTGACTTTCCTCTTGTCCTTATCTCAACGTTTATCGCCCATGATTAGAAAAAATCAACTAGTGGGGTAGGGGACAAAATGAAATACTAAAAAACTATGCAAGAATGTAGAGAATATTACAGAAAAAATAGAATGTTTGTAGAATTCCTGTGAAAGAGATTAAAGGGATGTTGGGGGGCCACAAGATATAAAACAAATCAAAACGCGTACGCGTGTTTTGTTTTCTCTTTTCCCAAACCATGCCTCAAGGCTTGGGATCCGGTTTAGATCCCCAAGCCTGAGGCATGGACCTGCACAAACACATCAAACAACGAGTTTTTTACAAGAAAATGTAAAAATGACACTTCCTCTATGAGAAATCAAAATAAAACAATCGATGCATTTTAAAAAAATTATACCACGACATAGAGAAGAGTCTCTTCTTTCTTAAAATATAATTTTCCAAATTTTATGATAATATAAGATATCCATATTATTTATTTTCTAACTATGCGTTTTTATAGCTATTTTTTGAAGTGTAAATATGTCTATCTTTCATGGTGTATCTTTTTTCTGGGTGATCTAAATTTTAAAAAAAAATTATACTAGCCCAAACTAGGCATAATTCTATACATATTCAAAAAAAAAAATCTAATTTTCGATATTTTTTGAGGTAGTTAGGGGGGGCATGGTCGGAGCTCCGTTATTTTTCAAAACATAAAATTTTTGTACTAGAAAAATCATAAATAAAAAAATATTCTCTAAAAAAATCTGAAAAAAATGGAGCCCAAACTAGATGCTCCTAGCTATCTTTCTACCAAAAGGTTTTCAAAAATACTAAATGGTGCTCAAAAAATGGTGGGGGGCACGAAAGTCACTCTATTATGTTTTTTTAACAAAAACAGGAGCATCTGTTGGTATTTTAGTTATTTGACCCACTTAAACTTATCTGTTTTCAATAAAATTTAGTAGCTTAGAAACTACACTCAAAATGCTACAATTCATATTTCTACAACATCTTCCAATTTTGAGTGTAACTATTTCTAAAAACTTGTACAAGTTGAATTTTTTTCTAGAAAAATGCGTCCACTTAAGACCCCCTTTTGGCCACCCAACTTGGTGCACTTACCCACGTACTCTTTCCCAGAGGTAGTTGGATTCCAGTTTTTGCGGTATCCAAGAGGAACATATTTACAAGGTATTCCACTAGTGATCAAGATCTTAATGGTAACTTTGAACCTAGAGAGTAAAACGATGGCTAACTAAACTTCGCCACACATGAGGGTAGGAATAGGTTTGGTTTAAGATGGCATACCTAGTGGCAGAAAGGCAGAGAGAGGAAAGGTGGGCTTAATTATAATGAGGTTTGCAAGAAGGAGATAGAGAAACAACGTTCCATTGCAGAGAGTATGGCATGGAGGAGAGAGATGGCTCATGAAGGATTTATAGCTCACGTAGAAGACGTGGAGCTAGAGCATTAGGAACTCCCCCATCTTGGAAATCATGATAGAGATCCCCCCTCAGCCTCACACGGAAGTGTGCCAGCAGATATTACCTGGACCGTGGGCGTGCATCTTAATCCACCTGGTGACCTAGCCCTTGCGCTTAGTTTTTTCAGTATCTAGTATGACAAGTAACCAGCAAACTAACTTGGGAAGTAGGAGAGTAGGAGTAAGTCAGGGATCAAGTACATCAATAACAGGAAAGACAACTTCAATGTCATTTGGAGGAGCATTCTTAGGCACATCATCCGCATATAATGTGAGTGCACACAATGTTGGATTCACCTCTGGAAGTGGAACTACCTTACAGACTGTAGGGGTGCAATATAGTAATATTGTCAGAGCACAGGGGAGTACATATAAAATCCCTATTCAAACTACAGGTGGCGGATTAGGAGGTATAGGTGGTTCTGGAGGCAAAGGGAACATAGGAGGTTCCAAATCAAGTGGTCAAGGTCCACAGCAACCACATAATATCTATATGGAGATGTCTCTTCATCTCCCAAATTATAGAGGTATAGATGATGCTGCTGAACATGTGCATATGTGTGAAATATTGTGATGTGCTAAAGGGATCACAACTACTGAGTGAAAGGAAATTTAATTTGCCACTACATTGTAGGGGCACACACACAGCTAGTATAGGAATTTTGACCCTGATCAAACTTGCATGGATTATGCAACATTGAGAGAAGCTTTCTTAAAAGAGTTCCATATCCTAAGTTTGAGCAGAAGAGTATAAGTGCACTCAAGGATATCAAGCAAGGCACTACTAAGAGTGTACGTGAGTATGATGCTCATTTTAAGACACTTCTATCTAATCTATCTTATGATATTCATGCTAGCCAACATGTATAGTGGTTCGTTGGAGGATTGATTACACCTTTTAGAAGGGCGTTGTCACATGAGATATACACTAATCAGCGTGAAGCATTGGAAGCAAATTTGCATGCCGAGGTAGTTAGGATCATTGACACTGGCATTAGTCCATTCCTAGAGGCACAAATTGTAGCTATGGTGAAGCAGTTAGATAAGCTATCAGTAAAGTTAGCCCATGAAACACGTTCAGGAATTTGGTGTACAAATTGTGAAGTGGAAGGTCACACCAAGGATAGTTTCCCTCACAGATCTGTACACTCATTACTATTGGACTGTGAAATTTGTCATTTGAATCATGATGCTAGTCATTATCCTTTGTTACAGTGTGTGATAAGGAAGAATGTATCTTGCTTTTGAAAAAATTTACAGGTCCATGATCCATGATACTGAGGATTGTTGGTTGATTGGTCAGATCTAGGATGTTATAGAACTTGGGGTATGAAAAACAAGTATAATAGATAGTTCTAAGGGTAATAATGAGCACCAAGATCAGGATCATAATCAAACGTGCTATGACAGGAATGAGGGACATTTTAAAGGAGGTCATGGAAGGAGACGTGGATATCATGATGGATATGGAGGACGATGCCGTGGTGGAGGAAGAGGAGAGTTCCCTTGTGGAACATGTTATACGTGCGGATCTCTTGACCACTAAAGGCATGAATGTCCTCAGAATATTGCATGTTCTTTCTATGGGAAGAACCATAGCTATGAAGAGTGCCCAGACTTATATGAGCATCTAAGTAAACAGCATACGCAAGAAAACAAAGGCGTCGAGATGGTTAGAATCCATTGCATGGTAGAAGATCATTGGATACCCAAGATAACTGAAGAACCTGAGGCATTAACAATGAAGATTACTACATGCGCTGAAGTAGCACACACGAGAGAGGCATTGCACTAAAAGCCTACGATCACCCAAGGAGGAGGTTTTGCATGTGAGGTACCCTGATCCTGCTCATCAGAAGGAAGTTTACCAGGATACCATGGAAGTGCTAAGGAATATTCAGGGTGATATATAATACCTAAAGGAGCAAAAGAAAGCTTCAGAGACAATCCAAACTAAGATCGATGATTTGCGAGAGGTGTGCAAGATGTTGCACCAGGAGAACATTATTCCACTATTAGGAAGTTGGTTAAAAGGGAACACTCCGTGTGCAAGTCTTGAGACCGAATGACAGATTCTACATGCAAATATTCCCCCTGATAGCAATGACTATGAAAAAGAAATTACTCTAAACGTTGTTGTGGATGGGTGGCTATTGTGAAATATATTGATCGATATAGGTGCGGAAGTAAATGTCCTGACATTAGATGCATGGGTACAAATGGGGAGGCCTCCATTACAACCATCATCTAATGTGTTATTTATGGCAAACCAGACTAAGGCCACTCCCATAGGAGTTTTGAAAGATACATCTATAACTATACAAGGGGCCAAGTTCACTGGGGATTTTGAGGTCTTAACACTTGAAGAAATGGACAATTATCCAGCCCTGCTTGGACGCCCTTGGTGTTATGCGAATAATGTTGACTTGAGATTCAATAAGGGGTATACCATCTTTAAAAATAAGGATGAAAGGGTTGTGATACCTTTGACAGATGGGAAGTCTACGTCATATGTTGAGCCTCTAAGTGAGGAGGATTTAAATAGAGTCTATGTACATGCTATTCAGGACCCAGAGGTCAATGAGCCATCAAAAGAAGGCATCCTATGTAGTGAGAGTATTCTCATTCTATTAGTGATACTACTAGTATTGCTTGCGAAAATTGGGCTCATGGTATGTATGAATTAGTAGGGCGCGAGGTGAAAAGTGTGGTTATGCACAAGAATGGACTTCATTCAATTTGACGGTTGGGTAGCACAGTACCTTGGTATACAGGGATAGAAGATCTTCCTACCTTTCTGAAATTCATGGAATCACAGTGGACAAATCAATTTAAAAGGGGAGATATATTAGGATATACACTACGTGAGACAGCAATGCGCTAGTGGGTAGTCCATAGAGATAATCTTATACATTGGGAAGAGATTGGAATAGATTTTTCTATGAGGTTTATAAGGAACAATGCACCTACACAAATTTGTGCTTATCATGGTGATAAACCTATTCAGCATCACATTTAGTAGTGTGAGAGACTCTAGACATTAGGATAGGAAGCATTACCACCTTCACTATGGGTGCATAGATTATATTCTACGCTATAAGGATGTGCACGCACCTGGTATGTCTATGTAGAACTACATCAAGAAACTGGAAATTGGCAAGATTTGACTGCAGGTATGATCCAGACTTTTGATTGCTTCTCGATTAAACCTCCTGTAGTAGAGGCATTAAAATTTGTCAAGAGCTTAACTATGGGAGATAGTGCAAAAGCAGAAGAGCATATTCAGGAATTGTTTGGTGAGGTAGAGTTCAGAGCATGTTTTGAAAAGGAAGAAGAAATGGACTCCTTACTACTTGAATGCACTTGCCTTGAGAAAGAGAAAGGAAAGATGGTTTACGTCATGGATGAAGAGGAAGTTAAGAACCTGGATATTGAACATTCACATGGGGTGCGTGAGGTCTTGGACAGTGCAGACAAGGATATGCATGCCTACCATGAACCCATGAAGACATAAAGAAGGTGAATATAGGTTCGGAGGATGAGCCTAAGGAGGCCATAATTGGAGATTACTGGTCAGATTTAGAGGTAGCAAAGATCATCGAGTTACTCAGGGATTATCAGGACTTATTCCCTCGAGGATATCATGAACTTAAAGGCATGCATGAATCACTTGGGGAAATGAAGATCAAACTTAAGGATGGTGCACGACTAGTTAGAAAGAGACCTTACAAAATGAATCCTAATTTATGCGAAAAGGGAAAAGAAGAAATTGATAAAATGTTGAAATATGGAATTATCAAGCCCCTTGATGAGTCAGAATGGGTTAGCCCAATGGTGATCAGTATTAAGGACAGACAGATTAGGATATGTGTGGACTACATGGAGCTGAATGCTACATGTGTCATAGATCCATTCCCTACACCATTCACTGAGGAAATACTAGAAGGATTTGCAGGGCACAAAATATATTCCTTCACAGATGGATTTCTCGGGTATCATCAGGTTAGGATTGCTTAGGAGGATCAAGAAAAGACAACATTTACTACTGAATGGGGCCAGTTTTTCGCTTATACTGTGATGCCCTTTGGATTGAAAAATGCGCCTGTTGTATTCTCGTGCATAGTTGTTTAGGCATTTAAGGATTTTATTCACAACTTCTTACAGGTCTACCTAGATGATTAGATAGTATATGGGCTTGTGAAAGATCATTGTGACAATCTGTGCTTGATGTTTGAACGATGTAGACAATTGGGTATCTCTTTGAACATCAAGAAGTGCATATTTTCTATGTCATTTGGGATACTGTTAGGACATATAATCTGCAAGGAAGGTTTGCTAGTTGATCCAGCCAAGGTTGCAGTCATTTTAGGCCTGGAAGCGCCTACCAGTCAAAGTGAGGTGCACGGATTTTTAGGTCATACATGATATTATAGAAAATTCATAAAAGGGTATGCCAAAATTGTCACACCCTTGGAAGAATTACTGAAGGGGAAAGGTACATTTTATTGGGGAGAACCGTTAGCAATAGTGCGTGTTTGAGATATTAAAAGATAAACTTACTACCACACCCATTCTACGCTTTCCCTCATGGGATAAACCATTTCATGTGCATGTGGATGCTTCTGGTATGGCCATTGGAATTGTGTTATCTCAACCTGATGAAGGTGTTATAGATCATTTGATATGTTTTTCTAGTAGGAAGTTGACTCCTTTTGAAGGGAATTATACAACTATAGAGCACAAAGCTTTGTCAATAATCTATGCATTGTACAAGTTTTGACAGTACTTGTTAGTAACACCATTTGTGTTTTATACAGATCACATGGCATTGAAGTACTTGGTAAAAAATCCCATCTTACAAGGGCGCATATGCAGATGGGTGCTCCTATTTCAAGAGTTTGACTTCACAGTTGTGTTGAAGCCAGGGAAAATCAATTCTAGACCAGATCATTTATCTAGAATCAATTCAAGAGAGGATGCATAGAAAATTGAAGAGACAATGTCAGATGCACAATTATATAGGTTATAATGCATGCCCATGGAATCAAAAGACATTGATGTGTTTCTACGAACAAGTATCTCACCAGAAGTAATGAAAGCTTTAGAAAAGAAGCAGCTTGATATACGTGCGACACCATTTATGTTAATCAGTGGTGACCTCTACAAGCTAGGTAGAGATGAAGTATCACGCCATTGTGTATTAGAGCATGAGTGTAAGGATATTATGGAAGAAGCTCATGGTGGTATTGTAGGAGGCCATTGTGCAGGTGATATAACTTCTCAAAAGATCCTACTTGTTGGATTATGGTGGGAGACATTGTATAAGGATTGTAAAGAATATTGTAAGGCATGTGATCATTGTCAGTGCCTAGGAAAACTAGGGCAAAGAGATGAGATGCATTTGAGATCGATTACTAGTGCCGAACCATTTGAGAAATGGGCCATTGATTTTTTAGGACCTATTTCTCCAGCCGTGTGTAGGACTGGATCACGCTATATCATTACTTGCACAAAATATCTCACATGGTGGGAAAAAGCAGCACCTACCAAGGACTGTACGATAACTACAACAGCTAGGTTTCTGTGGGAGAATGTTCTTACAAGATATGGATGTCCCTTAATCTTGATAAGTGATAGAGGTACACACTTTTTGAATGAGACAATCAAGATCCTATTATATGAGTTTATGGTTGCACACCATAAAATTACACCTTGTCATCCTTAGGCAAACGGAACTGTTGAGGCCTTCAACGAGATTTTGAGCCATACTTTGACAAAAAAAATTGATGTTGGAAGAAAGGATTAGGATGCCAAAGTATCAGCTATGCTTTGGGAATATAGAACAACTTAAAAGAGATTGAACAAAGTCACGCCGTTTTAGTTGGTGTTTGGCACAGAAGTTGGTCTCCCTATAGAATTTAGGTTACCTTCTTTGCACATTGCGCGCACTAGAGGTCTAGCTGATGAACAGGCTTTAGAAGAGCGTATCAAAAAGATGATTAAACTAGACGAGTTTCGAGCCATAGCAAAATGGAGTCAGAAGCAGGAAAAGGATAGGCAGAAGGCATGGCATGATAGAAACATAAGGGATAAGAAGTTTAAGATTGGACAAATGGTACTTCTTGATGACTCAAAGTTCTTGCACCATCTAGGCAAGCTCAAAGTACATTGGTTGGCATCATATGTTATCACTTCTATACTTGAATCATATGCTTTCCAGTTAAAAGAACTTGATGGAACATGGCCACCTAGTTACTTTAATGGGAGTAGGCTAAATCCGTACTATAAATAAGTCTTCTTGGTGTTTGTAATAAGGTAGTATTGCCATTTAGTTTAGGTTTTCAATTATGTATTTCCTTAATTGTCACTATGTTTTATCAATTTAGTTATTGTTCTTGTGAAATAAGCACACTTACGCGCCTAAAGCTAATTACTGTATGAAGAATGTTTATGTGTAGAGGACTGCACATACTTTTCATGTGGGGTGGTTGAAGTTATCCAAGAAAAATACTGTGGGAATTGAAAGGTAAAAGGAAGAAGCTACTACGGGTGTACTTTAAGGAAAAAGAAGATTACTTCTCAAAAGTGACCAAGGATGGAGATGAATGAAAGAATAGTATAACACGAGGTAAGTGGAGGCCATGAAAGCTACTAGGAGAAGGTACAGTGTTGAGGTACTCGGGCGCAGGAACGTGTGCTGAAGAGAAGTCTTTGACCAGAGGGTAGGAAGGCGCGCTAGAAGGTTATAGCTAGGTGCGAAGATGTACCACGCGGAATGAACGGATTTGGTCAATGATTGAGGGGATATTTGGTAGGTGAAGGAGCAATAAATGCATCAAAATTTTAAAAATGTATATAAGGATGGGATGCTGATTCATTTTTAAGGTTGTAACTAAGAGTATTTGAGAAAGGAGCCAAGTGTGAAGAGTTGAGTGATCAAGTTAAGTTGCGAAGGGTGTGAAACTAAGTGTAACAACCATATCTGTATGATAAGAAGCTTGTGTCCCTGGTGGTGAAGGGTTTGAGTTAAGTAGGGAGACAGAAAAGAGTTACGTTACAAAGTTTCCACCTAGGGCATAATTGAATCGAGCTAGGGTTTGATTCGCAAAGTTGTAGAGTTGAAGAGGAGACATTTGCAAGGTAAAAATGGCACTGAAGAAGGCATCTACAGTAGCAGTAAAAGGAAAGAAGAAGGTGTTCGTCGATGAGGAAGAGATGGCACCTGAAATCCATTTTTCAGAGATGTAATATCCAGAAGGAGTCATCATCAGCCAATAGTGGGATTCACCCATTAGAAAGAGCATATTAGGAAATAAGGGATAAAATATGTAGAATAATCCCTCACAGAATCGCAACAGTAGAGACTAATATGCAGAAAATATTAAAGATCTCAAATAAAAGTGCAGAATAAAATAACACAACACAAAGAGACCGTATTTAACGTGGTTCACCCAATTTGGGCTACGTCCACCAAGAATCACTTGCTCATATTTTATTACAAACCACCACTCTCTCAATATAATACCCAGATCTGTTTGGAGCTATGCTCAACAAACTCTACATAATTCACACCCAAATTCAAAGCACATATGCAATGTTTTTCGTACTTCTATCATATGTAAAAAACCATATAAATAGACAATTACTTAAGCAGTTTTACAAAACTGTGGGTATCAAAACCATGGGCAAAAACCGTCCCATAAACCTATGGGTCAAAATCCTGCCCATATGAGAAAATCACGTTTCCCGATATATCGGGCACATTTTACGGCCCAAAAAAATTTACACATGAAAAGTTTACAGTACTCTTAGTGTACAGTATTCAACACTTTCACACATGAAAACAGGATCCACAACCTAACAAAGCAAAGTGAGTGAATATAATCACAGGACTTCAGAGAACAAGAAGGAGCTTGATTCCTTACTCACTACTAGAACGAACAAGCACACGGCGGATGACATGCCAATATATGACAACGCGAGTGAGAAGCTTTTGAAGAGAATTGGGGTCTACCAGTTGTATGAGCTTCCGTATTTCAGGAAGTATGAGCCCTTATATCAG
Source organism: Taxus chinensis (assembly GCA_019776745.2). Classification (NCBI taxonomy): domain Eukaryota; kingdom Viridiplantae; phylum Streptophyta; class Pinopsida; order Cupressales; family Taxaceae; genus Taxus; species Taxus chinensis. Next base: position 722,570,864 of record CM034148.1, read on the forward strand.
TGGCTCATGAGAAGGGTGCATGAAGACCTCTTTTACTTTATAGGACACATAGTTAGAATTTCATCTATACTTGTATCATTAGTTATAGGTCTGAAGGCCACGGGAGAAGACATAAAAGGTGATCTTGTAGATAAAGTCACAATTGTAAATACCAAATAAGAGTTGGGATACCTGAAGGGTCCACGCGGAATGGACATAGACAAATTAAAGAACTGTCCAGTTGTACAAGCTGCAGCACACCTTGTTCCCAAGTTGAATGATCAGGAGCAGTGGTCATAGGTAAATACTATGTGGTTACATGTGGCACGTAAGATGTTAGAAGGGACAATCTACAACATTGCAGGCTATATTGCATAGCAAATAGTTGAAGAAGCACGCACATGAGGGAATATCAACTTTGGGGTATTTCTACTATCATTGGTATTCATGGAGATTGGAGTACTGGATGCACCAAAGGAGAAATTATGGGAATACCCCATGGAGAATAAGTCCCCAGCTGAAAGATTTAGTAAGTACCTATGCAAGAGGGACATGATAGATGATGTAAAGAAAAGGGAGGAGAAGTGGTATGACAGGCTCTGCATGACATTTGGGGAAGAATGGTTTATCCCAAAGAACCTACCAGTAGTGGTAGGGAAACAAGTTTAGTTTGTTGTATATCAGCATTTCTGCATCGCGTTCTTCCCAATGAAAGATGGAGTTTGGACCCTTGGTGAAAATTTCCATATGCATTCACTGCAAGGTATTTCTAAGCATTTGTTCATATATTTATAGACACGTGATGATTGATTTTCAATGCAGATAAGGTAGACTGCAACTACCACACGTTGAGAAAGAAGTACGTGTATCATGGTAGAAGTTCTTATAAAGAGAGAATCATTTCATAAGTACCGAATATCAAACCAATAAGTTTGGCTGTAGCAAATGTGGGGGAAGCATTGGTATATCTCCAACTGAAGCCAAAAATGGAGAATAAAAAATATGTGGAAGGCGATTTCAAACTTCCATCACCACTAAAAGGAAAGCATACAGTGGAGAACATCCCAACGCCTAAGCCCACACAGCCAATTGAAGTGGAGGATGAAGAGGAGGAGCGCGAAGATAGTGGTGGTTTAGAGCATAGGGGTAGGATATATCCTATAATTAAGGGTGAAGCTGAGTGCACCGTTACACCACCTCAGCCACAAGAGGAGGATGATGAGGACTTAAATGCATTCCAAGGGGAGCATAGGTTTAAAAGGGTTTTTAGGAGAACAAGGACCCAAGGTGCTACTCTAACCACTGTGCGTAAATCACCCAGAATCTCCCCATAGAAGGAGGTAACCACATAGAGAAGGAGGAAACTAAAGTTGAATGAGGAGGTAGAAGAGTTAGAGGAAAGTGTGCCTAATTCTCCTACAATTTCAGAGGACACAGAAGAAGAAGGTGAGTCATCAAAGGAAAAAGAAGAGGAAGAGAAAAGACCATAGGAGATAGCTGCAAAGGATGTTCAGGACCTGGAGACACAAGTCCCAAATTTGGAGGCTAAAGTTTCTAAGTAGCAAAGGTCTAGAAGGAAAACTGGAGAGAACATTCCACTAGCCATGGGGTATGTAAAGGATGCAGGAAAAATTATCCACGCCCACTTCCAGAGCATGATAGCACAGAAGGATTTATTTGGGTGGGAGTTAATTGATGAGGATATGGTGACTATGCATACTCAAAAGAAACTATCATGGTCAATGCACACCAACATGGATGAGCCTGACTTTGATGTGTGTGAAGATTCATCTGTTTCGATATGACTGAAGAAGGCACCTCAAGCTAGAAACATGATAGTAAAGCCTACTGTCATTTCATATGAGCAGGTCAACAATGCATTGGTGAAAGTTTCTATTGAGGTGGCTAGAAGAAACATGGACAAAGCTGTCACAATCAGAGCACTGCACGAGGAGTTGAAGATAAAGGACGTAGAGATAGTGCACATAACACATGAAAGGGACTTCACGTAGAACAAGAACGAGGTGTTTATAAGCATCACAGAGGAGATTGGGGACAATGTAATCAGAGAAAGGCCACACTTAGAGGCCAAGGTACCACAGACATTTCCTTCAACAATACACTATGTGGGAAAGTTGGTGGACTTGGTACTTGGAGATGAAACTCTGCATATGCAAGTGCCAGAACGCTATGAACAAGATTTCAATCGAGAGAAAGCATCTATGATGAGAATAATTGCATCTTGTGAAGGGATGTTGCAAGCATTACAGAAGGTATTGAAGAAAGCAGACTAGGCTTTAAATGTATGCACAGCTCCAGAGGTGCTTATCAACATTAAAACCCTCGAAGAGAACAACGAGGTCTAGAAAGCAATGAAAGATGAGACATTGGGCCACGCAAAAAGATTTTAAATGGTTAAATAGAAGTGTGAGGCCCTAGCAAAAAAATAAGAGCTGCACAAGACTCGGATAGATGAGCTTGGAAAGCTAATTGCGTAGAAGATGGACCTGTTAGAAGGAAGAATGACATCAATGTCCAGTGTTGTGTTGGATCTGTAAAATGAGAAGGGAGAAATTATGAGGGATGAGTTGGAATCCATTGCTATGGACATCCCATAAAAAGCAGAGCAATCACTCACTGAATGACAGGTATTATAGGCCGAAATAAAGGAGGAGTATCCAGAGTTTATACTGCAAACTGATACAGAGGAGGTTTCCTAATAACCTCATAAAGATTCTTTATTTATCTACATTCTTTCATTCTTATTCTTTCCATCCTTCTATTCTTTCCTTCAATTTTTGGAGATACCCATTATCGGAAAGACATTGAGATTAGTGTGGGGTAATGTTGATCAAATAATACTTGTCTAAGATCACACAAGCATTCCACATGGGATAGAAGGCTCGGAACTAAGGGAGCGGAAGGACAGGAAGGACCCACACATGGAAGGCAAGTTCAAATTTAAAGACTTAGCCGATTTTGAGCATGAAGACCTATTTTTGGAAGATGGCATGTGGAACACACCAACGATGTAGAGATGTGCACACCATGCATTGTCTATCTTTGGAGAAGCAGTTTGAGGTGTTTATGCATGGAGACAAGCTGAGGATAGAATTGACACTTCAGTTAACTACAAGAGGACTATAGATAGCACACTTGCATGTGTGGCTATGCTTGTAAAAGGCGTGTGTCTATCAATATCAAGTGGCCTGTTTCTGGAATGGATAAGCAGTGAAGGGAAAGTCCCCACCCTATATATATGATGTTAGGTGCATAGTAGATTCGGGTTAGAGAGAGATGTATGAATATGTGAGATATTTTTATGTGTAATAGAGAATATACGCATATGACTAAATAATTGTATCGGTTCCATATGCGCATTGATATAGATTGACAGTACTGTAAGGAGCTTCTATATTTATTAATAGCTGGAAGATATTGGTTGAATCTAAATTTCATTCTATGTGTAGTTGAATAGTGCATGTTATTAATTCAATCATGATTATTTTTTAAGCTTTTTATTTCATAGATATGAGGGTAACATGCATTGTAGAGTGATGGATTAATTATGAATCTATATGTTCCTTCCTTCATCATGTTAACATCCTATTACATCAACCCTAAATAGGGACCTGGTACCTTTACACACTTCGGGTGAGAGCTCAGTCTAGGCTGAGTGATGTGCCAGTGCGACTAGGGTGTTATTTGGTAAAGTCTAGGCTTCATCACCTCTCATTCTACATCTTAATTATTATTTTTACTTTGAGGGATGATAAGAGTCCTTCAAATGAGAGGCCACCAATATCTCTTAGAAGAATTATTCACTTTTGAGGAGAATGGGAGGCTTCCCACTCTCAGTGTAGATTATTTATATACTTTGAAGGATAACGAGAGGCCTTACATTATTATTAAATTTTGAGGAGAATGGGAGGCTTCCCATTCTTCTTGTTGATTATGTTTTATACTCTAAGGGATAATGCGAGACATTACACTCTTCTCAATTTCATTTTTAAGAATGGCTCACTTTTACAGAGTATTCATAGGCATCCCAATCTCCATCTTGATTATTATTTTTTATTTTGAGGGATAATGAGAGGTTCTTCAATGAGAGACCCACGCTATCCCTTTTAATAATTTCTCACTTACTAGGAGAATAGGAGGCCTCCCATTATAAATCTTCAGTTTTGTTACTTTGAGGGATTATGTCTCATTCTCATTGTAGATTTTTGTTTACTTTGAGATAATTATGTCTTTTTATATCTCTTATGAATGATTGTTTGAACTATTTTTTCACTCTAAGTGGGAATGATAGGCCCCAAACTATGGTTTTAAATAATTTATTACTTCTAGGGAGAATTGGAGGTCTCCCATTCTCCATATTGATTATTTTGTTTACTTTGAGGGATGATGAGAAGCCTAAAAATGAGAGTCCACAAATTTTAATTTTAAAAAATATTCACTTTGAGGAGAATGGGATGCTTCATATTCTCTATGTTGATGTACTTTGAGGGATAACAAGAGACCTTACATTGTTATTCACTTTTGAGGAGAATATGAGGCTTCCCATTCTTTGTGTTGATAAATTTTAATACTTTGAGGGATAATGAGAGAACTTACACTATTCTCAATATCCTTTTTAAGAATGATTCACTTTTAGGGAGAATCAGAGCATCCCAATCTCCATCTTGATTTTTTTTTACTTTGAGGGATAACGATAGACTTTCCGGTGAGAGTCCCCCAAAAACCCATTTAATAATTTCTTACTTTCAAGGAGAATGAGAGGCCTCCCATTCTCAATCTTAATTATTTTTTTACTTTGAGGGATTATGTCTCTTTCTCCGTGAAGATTTTTGTTTACTTTGAGAGAACGATGTCTTTTTATATCTCTTGTGAATGATTGTTTGAAAAAAAAATCACTCTATGTTGGAATGAGATGCCCTGAAATATACTTTATAAGTATTTATTACTTCTAGGGAGAATGGGAGGCCTCCTATTCTCCATCTTGATTATTTTTGTTTACTTTGAGGGATAGTAAGATTCCTTTAAATTAGAGGCCACAAATACCCCTTTTAATGACTATTCATTTTTATGGAGAATGTGAGGCTTCACATTCTCCGCTTTGATTATTTTTATACTTTGAGGGATAACGAGAGACCTTACACTGTTATCCACTTTTGAAGAGAATGGGAGGATTTCCATTCTCCGGGATGATTATTTTTATACTTTGAGGGATAATGAGAGACCTTACATTGTTCTCAATATTCTTTTTAAGAATGGTTCACTTTTAGGGAGAATCAAAGGCATCCCAATCTCCATTTTGATTGCTTGGTTTACTTTGAGGGATAATGAGAGATATTCCAATGAGAGACCCCCACTATGTCATTTAGTAATTTCTCACTTTTAAGGAGAATGGGAGGCCTCCCATTCTTAATATTCATTATTTTTTTTACTTTGAGGGATTATGTCCCTTTTTCCTTGAAGATTTTTTTTTACTTTGAGAGAATGATGTCTTTTTATATCTCTTGTGAATGATTGTTTCATTTTTTTTCACTCTAAGTTGGAATGAGAGGACCTTAAATATACTTTTGAAGTATTTATTACTTCTAGGAAGAATGGGATGCCTCCCATTCTCCACATTTATTATTATTTTTTACTTTAAGGGATAATAAGAAGCCTTCAAATGAGAGGACACACATATCCCTTTTAAAAATTATTCATCTTTGAGGATAATAGGAGGCTTCTCATTCTCCGTGTTGATTATTTTTTATATTTTGAGGGATAACATGATACCTTACATTGTTATTCACTTTTGAAGAGAATGGTAGGCTTCCCATTATCTATGTTGATTATTTTTATACTTTGAGGGATAATGAGATACCTTACATTGTTCTCAATATCTTTTTTAAGAATAGTTCACTTTAGGGGGAATCAGAGGCATCCCGATCTCCATTTTGTTTGTTTTGAGGGATAATGAGAGGTCTTTAGATGAGAGGACCCCACTATCATTTTAATAATTTCTCATTGTTAATGAGAATGGGATGCCTCTCATTCTCAATCTTCATTATTTTTTTTACTTTGTGGGATTATGTCTCATTCTCCTTGTAGATTTTTGTTTCCTTTGAGAGAATGATGTCTTTTTTATCTCTTTTAAATGATTATTTGAACTATTTTTCACTTTGTGTTTGAATGAAAGGCCCCAAAATATAATTTTTAAGAATTTATTAGTTCTAGGGAGAATGGGAGGCCTACCATTCTCCATCTTGATTATTTTTTTTACTTTGACGGATGATACGAGACTCTCAAATGAGAGGCCACCAATATCACTTTTAAGAATTATTCACTTTTGAGGAAAATGTGAGGCTTCCCATTCTCAGCGTTGATTATTTTTATACTTTGAGGGATAACGAGAGACCTTACATTATTATTCACTTTTTAGGAGATTGGGAGGATTTCCATTCTCCATGTTGACCATTTTTTAAACTTTGAGGGATAATGAGAGATCTTACATTATTCTCAATATCCTTTTTAAGAATGATTCACTTTTAGGGATAATCAGAGGCATCCTAATCTCCATCTTTATTATTTTGTTTACTTTGATGGATAATGAGAGGCCCCCACTATACCTTTTAACAATTGCTCACTTTTAAGGAGAATGGGAGGCATCATATTCTTCATCTTCATTATTTTTTTACTTTGGGGGATTTTGTCTCATTTTACTTGTAGATTTTTGTTTACTTTGAGAGAATGATGTCTTTTTATATCTCTTTTGAATGATTGTTTGAACTATTTTTTCACTCTAAACAGGAATGATATGTCTCAAAATATACTTTTAAAGAAATTATTACTTCCAGGGAGAATGGGAGGCTACCCATTCTTCGGCTTGATTATTTTTTTCACTTTGAGGGATGATAAGAGGCCTTAAAATGAGAGTCCACCAATAACCCTTTTAAGAATTATTAACTTTTGAGGAGAATGGGAGGATTCCCATTCTTTGTGTTGACTATTTTTTATACTTTGAGGGATTACAAAAGACCTTACATTCTTATTAACTTTTGAGGAGAATGGGAGGCTTCTAATTCTCCGTGTTGATTATTTTTATACTTTGAGGGATAATGAGAGTCCTTAAAATTTTCTCAATATCCTTTTTAAGAATGGTTCACTTTTAGGGAGAATCAGAGGCATCCCAATCTCCATCTTGATTATTTGGTTTACTTTGAGGGATAACGAGAGCCGCCCACTATCACTTTTAATAATTTCTCACTTTCTAGGAGAATGGGAGGCCTCTCATTCTAATTATTCATTTTTTTACTTTTAAGGATTATGTCTCATTTTCCTTATAGATTTATTTTTACATTGAGAGAATTAAGTCTTTTTATATATATTTATATTGATTGTTTGAACTATTCTTTCAATCTAAGTGGTAATTAGAGGCCCCAAAATATACTTTTGAAGAATTTATTACTTCTAGGGAGAATGGGAGTCCTTTCATTCTCCATCTTAATTATTTTTTTTACTTTGAGGGATGATAAGAGGCCTTCAAATGAGAGGCCACCAATATCCCTTTAAAGAATTATTCACTTTTGAGGAGAATGTGAGGCTTCCCATTCTCGGTGTTGATTATTTTTATACTTTGAGCGATAATGAGAGACCTTACATTGTTATTCACTTTTGAGGAGAATTGGAGGATTCCCATTCTTTGTGTTGATTTTTTTTTATAATTTGAGTGATAATGAGAGACCTTACATTGTTCTTGATATCCTTTTTAAGATTGGTTCACGTTTAGGAAGAATCAGAGGCATCACAATCTCCATATTGATTGGTTTGTTTACTTCAAGGGATAATGATAGGTCTTCCAATGAGAGGCCTCCAACCATCCATTTTAATAATTGATCACTTTCAAGGAGAATGGGGGTCCTCCCATTCTCAATCTTCATTATTTTTTTACTTTGAGGGATTATGTCTCTTTCTCCTTGTATATTTTTGTTTACTTTGAAAGAATGATGTCTTTTTCTATCTCTTATGAATGTTTGTTTAAACTATTTTTTCACTCTAACTGAGAATGAGAGGCCCCAAAATATATTTTTTAAGTATTTATTACTTCTAGGGAAAATAGGAGGCCTCCGATTCTCCATCTTGATTATTTTGTTTACTTTGAGGAATGATAAGAGGCCTTCAAATGAGAGGCCACCAATATCCCTTTTAAGAATTATTCACTTATGAGGAGAATTAGAAGGCTTCCAATTCTCCATGTTTATTACTTTTATGCTTTGAGGGATAACGAGAGACCTTACATTGTTATTCACTTTTGAGGAGAATAGGAGGATTCTTATTCTCTGTGTTGATTATTTTTTATACTTTGGGAGATATTTTTCTCAATAATTTTTAATAATAGTTCACTTTTAGGGAGAATCAAAGGCATCCTAATCTCCATCTTGATTATTTTGTTTACTTTGAGGGATAATGAGATGTCTTCAAATAAGATGCCCCCACTATCCCTTTTAATAATTGATCACATTCAAGGAGAATGGGAGGTATCCCATTCTAAAATCTTTATTATTATTTTTATGTGAGGGTTTATGTCTCATTCTCCTTGTATATTTTTGTTTACTTTGTGATAATGATGTCTTTTTATATCTCTTGTGAATGATTTTTTGAACTAATATTTCACTCTAAGTGGGAATGAGAGGCCCTGAAATATAATTTTTAAGTGGGAATAATATTGAAGAAAAAAAGTGTGAAAAGAGAATGATAAAATTTCATTCTCTCTCAACATTTATTTTTTAGAGTGAGGGAGAATGGAAGGCCTCCCAATCTCCCTTAACAATTATTATTTAATTTTTATGGAGAATAACAAGGTTTATAATTTTGGGTAAACTATGATGCATCCAAATCTACCTCATAGTGAAAATATTTTCTTTCTTCTCAATAACAAAAAAAATAAATAAGGAGAATGGGAGGCCTCCCATTCTCCCTCCAAGTGATAAATCAAATCTAAAATAAAATGACGATCCTTATCATTCTCACTTAGATTTAATGTTTCACATTGAGAGATAATATGATGCCTATTCTCCCTTAAAATGAAAAGAATAAATAAGGAAAATCAAAGGCCTCCCACTCTCCTTCATTGTGAAAAATCAAATCTAAAAGAGAATCTGATCTTATTTTTCACATTAAGGGAGAATGAGAAGCCTCTCATTCTCACTATTGATTTTTATCAACTTTGAGAGAGAAAGAGAAACCTCCCATTCTTGTTTAAAGTCAAAAAATTAAAATAATGAATGGGAGGCCTCCCATTCTCCTTCAAATTAAAAATATATAAAGGAGAATGGAGGACTACCATTCTCCTTCATAATTTTTTCATAATTTGAAGGAGAATGGGAGGTCTTCCCATTCTCCTTGAAAATTAAAAAACATTTTTTTAAGAAGGAGAATGGAGGCCTCCCATTCTCCTTTAATTTGTTTTTTTTTATTTGAAGGAGAATGTGAGGCCTCCCATTCTCCCTTTAAAAATAAAAAACATATTAAGAGTGAGATTGGGAGGTTGGGAAGCCACCATTATGCTTCAAGGTGAAAAATAATGTTTAAATTATGTTGATGGTTAATGAAAATAAAAACATTAAATTTATTCAAATAAAGTAATACATTTAATATATTTTTTGTATAGATTCATATCCCATTTTTTTATTTAATCTTACAATGTGAATGTTGAAGTCAAAATATCACTCTTTTAACATTAAATAGTTAGATGCATATAACTCTAAACTTAAAAACCACAATTTCTAAATTCTAAATATTTGTTTCTCAGGCATTGAGATTTAAAAATGTGGGAGTTTGGAAATAGTTCATTACAATGAAGATAAATTTCATAGTAAAAATAAAATCAATACATGATTTTTTTTGTTTTTAAAACAAAGAAGAAGAAATAACAAGAATATTTGAAACTGGAATTCATACCAGATGATATAGATATTTACAGGTATTCTTTATTTCTTTAAACATCTTTAAACATGTTTTTTTACATTAGAGGTAAGTTTCATAATAAAAATAACTTTCGAAGCTGATTTTTTTTGTTTTTGAACATAGAAGAGAAGAGATAACAAGAATTTTTGAAACTGGAAGTGATAGTAGAAGAAGAAAATATTTATAGTATTCTTATTTTTTGGAAAATCTTTAATCGTATTCAAATAAATATGGAAAATGTAGAGAAATGGTACCTATAAAATGTGTATTTGTATTAATATGTAGTTGTTCCTTTCCTACTAGAAACTGAGGTGTATATAACTCTGAATATATTCCACTTCAATGATAATCTCAAATAATGTCACATGTCTGAACTTGAAATTTGATATTTAATGGATCGACCTTTAGATTTTTTTCATTGAGATCATTTTCAAATCCTGTAGCTGCTACCATGACTGAATGTTTTTTTTAATCTTGAGATCACCTTCAAATCTGTAGCCTCTTCCATTGATGAACATTCTATTTTTATTGAGAGAACTTTCAAATCTTGTTGCCTCTTCCATGATTATAACACTGCATTAAGAGTTCATCATCTGGTAATCCTACAAAAACTAAATTCACAGAAATGGAAAAAATGTTTGACTTTTTTTAAAATCCTTTTTGTAGTGTTTTAGATGCTTTGCATGGATTTTTCAAATTTGAAATAGGCGGGATGAATTTGAAAATGAAAAAAAATAATTTATGAAAATAGGTGGGATGAATTTGAAAAAAAAAATAGGAGATGAATTTGAAAAATAGGCGGGATAACTATTTTTAATAGATAATCAATTTTTTGACTCCTGTAAAAATTTGAAAAATGAAAACATGTTGGGTTTAAAATTTATAATAGAAAACTCTTTCAAATTCAAAATGAGGTGAGACAAATTTGAAAATGAAAATAGGTGGGATATCTATTTTTTAGAAAATAATTATCTTTTTACCTAGAGTTATGATTTTAAAAAAAGCCAAAAAATAGGTGGGAATAGTTATTATTCAGTACACATTTATGTATTTACTTGTGAATACAAAAAATGATTTACATTTGACAATATTAATTGAAATTTAAAATGATGGGGATTGAATTTGAAAGTTAAAATTAAAAAATGATACATAAAATTAAAATAGTGGATGATAAATTAAATATAGCTAGACTCATTTTAATGAAAATAAAAATAAATATGATGAAATAACAATTAAAAATAGGTTGATATAAAAATTTAAATAGGTCAAATATAATAATTATAAGAAGTAGAATGAATAATTCTAAAATAATAATAGAGACAAATTATTTTATGTGTGATTAAGTGACGTGTTACAAATACTTGAGTTTAAGTGGTTCATTCTAAATATTTTTAGTGAATATTATTTAATGTATAGTCATTTAGGTATATTTTTTGAATTTAAAATGCAATATATTAAATTTTTAATATTTTTTGTAATAATGTTAAATTAATATATTTTTATTGAAATTTTAAATTACCTTGAAACTAGCTAGTTAGCAATTGTAAAATAAAGTTTTAAATTAACTAGTAATGTTAAATTAATGTAATAATTTAACAATGTTTAATCAATATAATTTTATTGATGTTGAAACTAAATTAAATATTAGAATATTATATTTTTGATAGGTGAATGTTGATAAGTTAAATATTAGAATATTTATTATTATTTTTAATTAATATTAAAAAAACACATCATTATGAGGGAGAATGAGAGACCTCACTTTCTCCCTGTTAGTAAAGTTTTAAAAATTTAAGGAGAATTAGAGGCCTTCCATTATAAGTTAACATTATTTTACTTTGACTGAGAGTGTGAGACATTATATTTTCCTTTGAACTTGAGGGAGAATGGGAGGCCTCCCATCCTCCATCAAATTAAAGTATTTGAGTGATAATGACAGGTTGTTGATTCTCACTCAAAGTTCTAATTTTAAGAAATAATTAAGACCTCTCATTCTACTTTATATAAAAAATATTGATTTATTTTCACATTCAGGAAGAATGGGAGGCCTCCCATTCTATGTCGTTGTCAATGTTTATTCTCTATAAGATAGAAAAGGAGGCTTGTCATTCTCTTTTGATTTCTTTGAAATTGATGTAAAATTAGAGGCCTCTCATTTCAAATTTAATTTTTCTAAAAAGTATGAGGGAGGAAGGGAGAGCTCCAATTATCTATACCTTAATTTTTTTTACAATGAGGTATAATTGGATGCCTTCCATTCTCCATCTTGATTAATTTTTTTTTAAGGGAAAAATATAATAAGAGATTGAGAATGAGAGGTCATCTATAATCCCTTTTAATTGATTTATAATTTGAGGGAGATTGGGAGGCCTCCCATTTTCCCTCTTGTTTTTTTATTGAGGGAGAAACATTTTATTTATATTGACAGGAAGAAAGGGAGGCCTCCCTTTCTAACTCATAATTATTTTTCAATATGAGTGAGATTAGGAGACCTATCATTCTCCCTCTTCATTATTTTCTACTTTGAGGTTGCAAAATATTATTAGAATAGAATGGTAGGCTTCCATTTTGTGAAAAATTTGATTTATAATATTAGGAAGAATGACATGACTCTCTTTTCACCTCTTGATTATAAATTTACTTTGAGGGAGAAACATTGTTTTTCAAATTGATAGAGAAAAATTATTTTTTCAACATTGAGAGAGAAAGGGATACATCCCATTGTCTAAGAAATAGATACATCCCATTGTCCCTCTCAATTATTTTTAGATATGTGTGAGAATGGGAGACCTCCCATTCTCCCTCTTTCCCGATCTCCCTCTTGATTATTTTTAGATATGAGTGAGAATGGGAGACCTCCCATTCTATCTCTTAATTATTTTTTCTTTGATATTGAACACTATTATTGGAAAAGAATGGTAGGCCACCATTCCATGAAAGACATTATCAGAAGAGAATGGTATGCCTCACATAACATGAAAAATTGTTTTATAATTTTAGGGAGATTGGGATCCTGCCATTTACTCTTTTGATTGTAAGTTTATTTTGAGGGATAAATTTTTTTATTTGCATGTTGAGATAGAAAGGGAGATCTCCCTTTCTACCTCATAATAAGTTTTCAATATGAGTGAGAATGGGATACCTCCCATTCTCCCTCTTTATTATTTTTTTACTATGAGGTTGAAAACTATTATTGGAAGAGAACGGTAAGCCTACCATTCCATAAAAAAATTTGTTTATAATTTTAAGGGAGATTGGGAGGATCATTTTTTCCCTCTTGAATACTATTATTGGAAGAGAATGATAGGAAATTTTCAATATGAGTTAGAATTGGTGACCTCACATTCTCCCTCTTTATTATATTTTTCCTACATGGTTGAAAATTATTATTGGAAGAGAATGTTAGACCTTTCATTTCATAAAAAATATTATATAAGAAAATGGTAGGCCTTCCATTCCATGAAAAATTTGATATAAAAGTTTAGAGAGATTGGGATTCCTCTCATTTTACCTCTTGAATGTAATTTTATTTTTAGGGAGAAAGAGATGCATCCGTTTTTACCTCATAATTATTTTTCATTATGTGTAAGAATGGGAGACCTCCCATTCTCCCTCTTGATCATTTATTTACTCTCAGGTTGAAAACTATTTTTTGAACAAAATGGTAGGCCTCCCATTCTAAGAAAAAATAATTTATATTTTTAGGGAGATTGGAAGGCCTCTCTTTTACCCTCTTTATTGTAATTTTATTTTGAGAGAGAAGGGAGACGTTCCTTTTTACATCATAATATTTGTCAATATTAGTAAGAATTAGAGATATCCCATTCTCCCTCTTGATTATTTTTTACCTTGAGGTTGAAAACTATTATTGGAAGTTTACATGAAATATATTATCATAAAATAATGGTAGTCTTCACATACCATGAAAAATTAATTTAGAAAATTAGGGAGATTAATAGGCCTCCCGTTTACCATCTTGATTGTAATTTTACATTTGAGAGAGAAAAAACATATTTTCTACTTTGAGGGAGAAAGGGAGGCCTCCCTTTCTACCTCATAATTATTTTTCAATATGAGGGAGAATGTGAGACATACCATTCGCCCTTTGGAATATTTTTTACTTTGAGGTTGAATTTTATTATCGAAAAGAGAAATACCTAATGGTTAGGCCTCCCATTCCATTAAATATATTCTCAGAAAATTTATTTATAATTTTACATTAAGGGAAAAAAATCTTTTCCACTTTGAGGCAGAAAAGGGAGACCTCCCTTTATACCATATAATAATTTTTCAATATGAGTGAGAATGTGAGACCTTCCATTATCTCTCTCTATTATTGGTTTATTATGATGTTGAAAACTATAATTAGAAGATAATGGTAAGACTTTTCATTTTATTTAAAATATTATGGAAGGGAATGGTAGGCCTTCCATTACATGAAAAAATAGTTTTTATTTTATGGAGATTGGGAGGTCTCCCTTTTTTCCTCTTTAATATAATTTTATTTTGAAAAAGATAAATTATTTTTTACACTTTGAGATGAAAAATGAGACACCATCCTTTTTACCTTACAACTATTTTTCAATATGAAAGAGAATGGGAGACCTCTCATTCTCCCTCTTGATATTTTTTAAATATAAGGTTGAAAACTATTATTGGAAGAGAATGGTAGGCCTCCCATTCTATAAAACATTGATTTATAGTTTTAGAGATATTAGGAGGCTTCCCATTTATTTTGATTATAATTTTACTTTGAGGGAGAAAGGGAGAGATTATTTTCTACCTCTTAATTAGTCTTTAATATGATTGAGACTTGGAGACATCTCATTTTCCCTCTTGATATTTTTTAAATATAATGGTTGAAAAATATTATTGGAAGAGAATGGTATGCCTCTCATTTTATGAAACATTTATTTATAGTTTATAGAGATTAGGAGGCTTCCCATTTATGTTGATTGGAATTTTACTTTGAGGGAAACAAATTTCACTTAAGGGAGAAAGGGAGAGCTCCTTTTATACCTCTTAATTATTTTTCAATATGAAGGAGAATGAGAGACATCCTAGTCTACCTTTTTTTACTTTTTATTCTAAGGATGAAAACTATCATTGGTTAACGAATTGTAGGTATCTCCTCCAATGAAGGTTATTATTGGAAGAGAATGGTAGGCCTCATATACCATGAAAATTTGATTTATAATTTTAGGGAGATTTGGAGGCCTCCCAATTACCCTCTTGATTGTAATTTTACTTTTCGAGGAAGATAAAATATTTTTTCCACTCTAAGGAAAAAGGAAGATCTCCTTTTCTACTTCATAATTAATGTTTAATATTTGTGAGAATATGAGACATCCCATTCTCCCTCTTTATATTGTTTTTTACTTTGAGGTTAAAAACTATTCTCGAAAGAGAATGATACTCCTCCCATTCCATGAAATATATTAGTGGAAGAGAATGGTAGGCCTCACATACCATGAAAAATGTTTTATAAATTTAGGGACAGTGGTAGGCCTATTTATACTTTATATACTTAATATTGATGATAATCTAAAACTAATTATCCCTGCTATTTTTTTAGTGAAAAAATAATTAGATGTAGTCAAGAATTTTTTATAGTTTATTTTCATTATTGTTGATATTGAGATAACTTTGTTAAAATATCTCATTTGTATGAACATTATGGAAACACTTTACAATTTATTTTCATTATTATTGATATTGAGATAGCTTTGTTCAAATGTCTCATTTGTAGGAACAATATGGAAACACTTGGTCAAGTTTCATTTGTACAAATACCACTAAAAAAAATTTGATAGAGAGTTTGAAAGAGGTATTTTGGATGAAGAATGGTTTTTTGAAGTACATAAGTGAGATAACTTTCATGATGACTTATGAATGTTTCAAATGATAGTTAATGATGTGACATAAATTGGTATGGTTATAGTTGTAAAACCAATAAATAAATATGTGATCAAGGTTCAAGTGGAGAGAATTGATAACATCACAAGAAAACTCTATCTTTTGGAAATGGATCTCTATGTGGCCAATTATCATAAAATTTAATGAAGAGGTCAATACAAAATGCTAAATATTCTTGTGTTAGTTTTGGTTGGAATTTTCCATTCCCAACTGATAGAAATAATAAGAAAGGTGTGGCTACATCACAAGAAATATATAGAGGTATGTCTGCAAAGTCTTAAAACATTGTATGGAAAACCTACAACATCTTCAATTCTTCATCTTCTTAACAGAAACTCTTCACACCTTGGAACTAATCATGCACTTGTTAGAAAAATGATATATCACAGGCATTCATATTTACCTTCATTAGAGGTAGATATATCTCTTTCCTCTTTCAAGGAGATGAAAAAAGATCCAAATAAATAAGTTGAAAAGAAAGTATGAGACTCTCTTTTTAAAAGTAGCTCCAGAACTTAGTGAAGACAGGTAAAACATTTCTTGTTTGATGAAAAAGTGTTTTCTATTGATGTTAAAAGGTGTGAAATTGCACCTAAAGATATCAATTCCGGAAGCTAGATGAAGATGAAGTTTCAAAAATAGTTTCCTCAATGATACAAAATATGATTACAACTCCATCATGATGCAATACTTCTTCCTTTCAATAAGATAACAAAAAAACTTGCTAAAATTATAACAAAAGAGGATCTCATGGATGAGAACATCAATTTTTATATATTAGATGGGAAACACACCATTAGTGCCCAAAATAAAATACTTTGCAATCCCAAATATGTTGATGTGCACAATTGTTATAAAATGAGAAATATAGAATCATGGCCCAAAATGTTCCATTGAGTACAATATATGTTATTTGCAAGCAAAAAAATTAGGAAAACAGAGTGTGGGTTGAGACATAGTTTATTGATAACATATCAAAAGAAAGGGAACTATGGATAAGTTGTGGAAGACCCAAACATCCAGAAAGGGGAAATGAATAGTCAATAGAGTGGAAGATGTGTATTATAAATTTGTTTCAAAATTATATTTATTGAATATTTATAGTTAAATAGAAATTAACACTCATGCTTGTAATAAATTTAATTACAGGGGTTCATTAAAATGTTCTTAGATATATTTGAAATAGAAAAAGAAGATATTTTGCATGATAAGTTGACATTTGTGTACTTTCCTAATTCTATTTGGGAAATCGGGGAAAAAATTGAACTATATAGATTGGGTGGATTAACATGTTCACCCAAACAAGACAACCAAGATGAATTCACAACAAATCCATAAAATAATTCAATGCTAATTTTCTTAAGTGTATACATGAGCTTGATGAAAATGAAATGGACTATCTTTCTAATGAGATATATGAAGGGTGTGTTTTGTTGAACCTAGTCAAAGAGTTGAGACCATTACCAACTATTGAAAAATAATTAAGGAAGAAGGAAACACAAAATAAAATATATTTGAATATGTTTGCATGAAGGATGGTGATAATTGTAAAAAAATTCAATACGATGCAAAAAATGTGGTAAATAAATATAGAATTCATAAAACCCATTTGGCTCAATTATGTCATATAATTGGTGAAGAAAAACACTCACCTATTGGTCAAAAAACTTCTCAAAAGGGAAAATCAAAAATTCAAAAAGGAAAAGAAAGTGATAAAAAGGAAAAAGAAAATAATATGATGATACTTGGAACTAAAAATACCTATATCTATAACACAAATATTATATTTGTATATTCAAGCTTTTAACAACAATACTCTAGCTAGAGATCTAGTACAAATAATTTTACTTCTTGTTGTAGTTTTCCATTTGGAATTAGAATTATATTGGAGAATATTTCTAGTTTATTTACGCTTGTATTTGATCTTCTTGTTATGGATATGTGTAATATTGTTACTGAATAACAATAAAGGACCTGATTAAAATGTTCACATTTTTGGGAACAAATGAAAGTAGATGTGTTTGTTTGTATATGGTTCTAATTTTAAAATTACCAATTATGGTAGAGGTTGTAACAATATACTTCAAATATGATAAGAATAATATTTCAGAGCTTTATTATTGGTGCTATATATTTTATACTTTCCATGGTTTTGATGGGTTTTCAATAATATGCATTGTTTATGATATCCATAACCATGATGAAGAGGAAGAAAAAAATCATGTTAATTTAGATTGGGAGCATAATGAAGATGAAGTGAAAATTCCTTCTTGTAATGATCTTAATCTTATTGGGTCAAAGCATCCATTTTGATTTGAGCGAATGGAGTGTTTTCAGAACAATTCGATAAAAAAGCACACACAGTAGGAGAAAAACATTATCTCCATTTATACATGGTGCACATTACTTCCAAATTTTTTAAAAATAGGTGATCATTCTCTTGTATCAATTATTGAAAATGTTGACCAAGAGTTATTTATGAAGACATTTTACAAGGAACTCTCAACCATTGAGGCTTCCTGTGCAACTTATAAGTTTTGTACCTTTATATGATTATAATTTCTTATTTTAGAAAGAGATAAAATTAAATAATTATACTATCAAAATTTATTCTCTTAAATTTAAGTTTATTTTGTTTAAGTTAATATTTTTTACACATTGAGGAATTGAGGAAGCATGTGATACCTCTCGTTATCCATGTAATGTTTTTTCATGTGGCCTACAATTCTCCCTTTGATTGTTCCACTTCACTCTAGGGGAGAATGTGAGGTCATTTGTATTCTCCATGATATTTTCATGTTGACGGATAATGGTAGGCCTCCCATTCTTCCTCTAATTATTTTTCCACTTTGAGAGAGATTTTGAGGCCTATCATTGTCTGTCTTCATTGTTAATTTCACTTCAAAAGATTTTAAAAGCTAGATAATTACTCATCTCCACCTATTTTAGTCTTAACATATAATAGGAAGCCATCATTTCTCATTTATGATTTTATCACATTGAGGGAGAATATGAGACCTCATTCTTTTTTATTTTTTATTATTTCAATTCTGGAGTCTATTTTTAATTTTACAGATATGCGAATTAAACAAATACTCATATTTCACATATTTACATTTTAAATTGAATTTTTTTTTGTAATTTTTTTTTTAGTTTATGAATGTTTTTGGTATCTAATTGGTCACATAATTAATGACAGTAATCCTAATGATGTAAGAATTTCTGATCTCTTTTTAAGATGTGTTTTAACTACATTTTTCATTTTTTTCTATAAGTGGTCTAATATTGGCGAATATTTGTTTCTAAGTGTGGAAATCTAAGAATTGAGTGTCTCTGGAACATATAAAGAACCACTTGCATTAACATTTTGGGATGTTTCACATGGTATTGACATGGATTTAGCAAAAAAAAAATAGTTTCTAAGAAACGTAAATGCATATCTAGTCAAAAATATTTGGAAAATGTTCTTGAGGCAGAATATCCAATCATACTTAATTTTGTAAAATATCCAAAAAATATAGAGAATCAAGAAATTGAGAAAGGTTCGAATAGCACTGCAATTGAAACATGTAATTAACTACTCACTTTTAAATTTCATATAATATTTTTTATTGCAATTACTGAATTTAAATGATTAATTCTATGAAAAATTTATTTTCAGTTCCTCATGAAAATATAGATAGAGAGTCAACAATTCAATTCCAAATACCACAATCTTCAGGTATAATATCAAAAAATTTAGTTACTTTAAATTTTTAAAAATGTTGTAATTGGTAGTTTTTAGAGTATATGATTCAATAATTTATTTGTGCAAATCTAAGTAAAAAACCTTTATTGCTACTAGATTTGGAAGGTGTGCTAATTTGTCAAGTGACTTCTAAAATATATGGATCTTTCTATACCAAAGGATGTCATTATTTTCCAAGACAAAAGTTATCTCATTTTTAAAAATGCATATGAAATAAATTTGAGATATCATTTTGATCAGGTTTATGTGACCAAGATGTTAAATATTTAGGGAAGAATATTTTGAAGAAATACATGGATGGTAAGATGAGAGATTTATTTTATTATGGTGTTGAAATGTGCATAAATACAGATTGTGAATAGGTAAAATATCTGAGTATAGTAAAAAAACAAATCATATGAAACTACAAATACTATATTGATCAGTTCTGAAATGGTAAGGGTTCCTTAAGAAAATTGTTTCATTGCACCAAGTTTTTATTTCTCAAATGATATGCAAGATGATAATTTGTTAATGGCTTATGTTTGGCAGATCCTAAGTACTTTTGAGAATGATGTAAATAATGCAATGTCATTAGTTAAAAAATTGTAAATGATATTACAATAAATTTTTTGAGGTACTTTCATTGTAAGCCATTTTGAAATCATTTTGAGGATACGATGTTGTATTGTAAGATAATGAAATCCATTCCAAAGTTAATATAATCTATCATTATTATTTATTTTATATTATTGACATAGCTTTATTTTTTATTTGTCATTTTACTAGTTTAATTATTGAAATGCTAGTAATGTTTTTCATATCTTTAACTTCAATTACAATGAATTTATTGATTTTTGTAGTAATAGGGATGTACTTTTGGAAGTTATTTTAAATTTAGTATACATCTTGTTATGTATGCTATAACATTGCATGGAGTTCAACTTTTTTGATGTGGTTATTTGTTGGATTAATCATTAATTTAATCTCTATAATAATGTATATCATACATTTGATTTAAGTTCCAAGTAAATTGTTGATATTGGTAGTAGAAGGATTGTTATTCGAAGTTACAAGATATTCTATAACTAAGCCTTATAAATTACAACATGATTTTAAATATGCTTCATATACGTATTTCAAAAGGATTTATTCTCCTGATTTATTAGAGGTTACAAGAGAACATTTCAATTGTGCTTTGTGGTTTACATTTTTAGATAACAAAGAAGTAAATTCTTTTCTTGCACACTTTACTTCGTTACGGGATACAAAATTTGTGTTCACTTGGGGAAGAGAACATTGTATAATATCAAATACATTTAAGAGATATCAAAGTGAAAATTTGATGCCTATATATAAGAAAAGTTTAAAGGATGTTATTGATGTGTACGGAGAGAGATTTGTTGATTCTAACATATTATTCATTGGTGAGGGTTAATACATATTTGAAGAGTTTTGAATTATTAATTACTTTAAGATCCCATGTAGTTAGGATTTTTACGGATCTTATAAGAAAGATAAAATTGTAAAAACATGTCTATGCACTTGGTCAAACATGTGGGGCCTCTAAAAAACTTGGTGTGTTCATCGAGAGATTTTAAATTAACTATTGATGTTTATTAGTTATAAGTGAAACTTAAATTGTGAACTTATTTTTTCTGAGTAAAATATATTAAATGTATACGTTTATTTTCATGTTTTTTAATAATAGTGCTAACATATATATTATGAATAGCAATAAGGTAAAGAAAAGTCAACTAACAAAATGGAAACAATTGATTTAATAATATTTTTTTCATTCAATTTTTTTTGTATGAGTAAAAATAATATGGAATTACACATGTTGAACTAGATGGCCTACTAATTATCATTTAAATGAACTAATCCTTAAAATAATGAGATGAAATCCTATTATATCAATCTAAATAAAAATTAATAGGGAGAATAGGTGGCTTCCAATTTTCCTTCAAATATCAACCAATAATTGGAAACCAAATATATTATGAAAAAATAAATTATTTAGCTAGATGAAATCCTATTATCCATTTAAAATCAAAATAACTGTGAAGAGGTATAATATGTGTCCTCTCATTCTCATTCAATGTAGATATAATTGGAACAACTAGGAAGCCTTAGAATATGGGTATAAAGGTAATATATTTACATACCATTATTTTTAATTAAAATTATAAAGAAAATAAATTTATTATCTATTTTTCCAATGTAAGTGAAAATTAATAGTGAGAATGGGTGGCCTCAAATTCTCCCTCATAATTTAATTAACAAGAAATTAGAAACCAATAATGCACTTATTAAAGACTAAGAACTCAAATGTTTAAAATTAATAATAACATATTTGAAATCCAAAAATTAATATTTAAATAAAAAAAATTAGATGTAAAGAAACTTATAATGAATTTCTTGACAAAATTATTTGACTAAAATTAGTCTAAATGTAATGATTTTTTTCCCCAATGTGAGTGAAAATTAATAAGGAGAATAAGTGGCCCCCCCATTATACCTGATAATTCAATTAACTAATAATTGGAAACCAATAATGTAATTATTGGAGACCAATAACTCAAAATTTGAAAACCAATAATAGCATTTTGGAAAACCAATAATAACATTTTTAAATACCAAAATTTAGATGTGAAGAAACCGATAATGAAATTTTGAAAAAAATATTAGACTAAAATTAGTCTAATTTTAATGAAATGGTGGTTAGATTAGGATTTATGTTTTATGCATCTCCTTCTCACCCTGGTCCCTTGAATGATAGAGTAGAGCTAGATAGTTGAATTTCAAATTCCTAGGAGTAGTTTAGCATTAGTATAAGGTATAGGAACCAGCCTTCTCTAAAGGTTTTTTTGAGTTTGTAAGTCCCACAACTTGGAGACAGTCCCTTGTTGCTTCAAAATCCTAAGTTGTCTATGATTCAAGGAAGGGTGTAATTTTGAGTTCCAACAGTTTTGGCACACTCAGTGGGATAGATATTGAAGATATTTACAACTTCATACCATTAGGATTGATATGATCCTAGTGGTATCTAGCCTTTAGAAGTATTTTTTCAACACATTTGGTAACTCCATCGATCTAACCAACCCATTATCTCAATTACATACATTTCCCTTCACTTTTCCATTCATTTTAATGTTTCCACCTCATTCATGGATCTCTAAAGAGCTCTTCCATTCCCTCATTTTAATTTGATCTCCCTCCATTTACAACAGTGGGATGATATTCCCAAACCAGCCCTGAAAAATCTACCTCTTTTCCATGGAAATGAAGATCAATCTCCAATTGATCATATTAAAGATATAGTAAACCATTGTGTCATTCACAATATCACAGAAGAGAACATTTGCCTCGGACTTCTTGTTTTATCATTCAAAGGTAAAGCAAGAGATTGGTACAAAAATTTGGCTTCAAAATAAAATTCCACATGGAATCAGCTTGGAGAACAACTACATAACCGATTCAAGGAGGATATATATGTCTTTTGCCTCATGGAACATCTCATCAAAATACACTAGGCTCCAATGGAGTTAATCTTTGATTTTAACATCATGTTTACAAGGACTTGGCACATAATTCCTCAAGAATATAGACCCTCACAAGGTATGGAATTCTTGTATTATTTGAGATCCTTTTATGCTAATTTAATTGTGTTAATTCAATCCCTGTGAGGAAGCATTATTTCTCAATATTTTTCGATTGCATCACAAGCTGAGAAGATACTTATACATGATAGAAAAATAAAACCCATCTCTATTGTTACAATTCTTCCCTCACCATCTCAAATGCTTCCCTCCCTTGTGCTAAAAATAAAAAAATCCATTATTTCCTTTCAAAATTAGAAATATTTTTTTCTCCTTTGTCCATTATTTGATGCTCCACAAGTTTATCATACCCAAAGCATTCCCAAAACTTTACAAAATTCCCTCCCATCTCCACCCAGGGTACTACCCAAATTCATTAAACCTTGCATTAATATTTTCAAGAGTTATGGTATTTCAAATGTTGTCCTTAGTTTCTATCCAACCCTTACTAGACTGAGTTATCCTATAAGGTTTATAGAACATGAGTTCTATTATGCATTTGGAGAGAATGAGCAGCCCATGCAACACTCCAAACAACAAGGCTTCAGGAAAAATCATGCATTTGCTTTAGATAAAGCAGGTCAGCAAAGTAGGGAGTATGTTTTGGAGGATCATTGGCTTCTCCAATTGGTCAAATTAGCTCTTGTGAGCTTTAAACATCTCAACCTAAACATGCAACAAATTAGCATCCCCTTTACTATATTCCTTCTTAAACCAATTCTACCAAAGATGAAAATTGTATATCAGTGGATGATTGGTATGATTCAGATTGGGAGGATGAAAATGTGAAAATGGTGTAAAAAGAGGAGCTAGATATCAAAACAAAGTAGGTAGATGTGAAGGACAATCAGGTTGGAATTGGGGAGGAAGAGAAAGTGTTTTTGAACATTAGTTCTACCTAAGGCCCTGAGGAATAATGTATTAAAAGTGAGCAAGGTGCTTTAATGAAATGCAACTATCCTCATTTATTTGATGTTTGGAGCTTGTTTCACTTTTAATGGAAGATCAAAGTGGGAAGTAAGATGACGATGAAGGAAATCAACATCCAAAAATGGAAGTAGAGTTGTTTTTGGAAGCGAAATAAGGATCAAATTAGCTTCCAAGAAACTTTATTAAGGAAATTCTACAGGATGACTCCATTCATGGGGTTGACCTTCAAAAGAATGGGCAAATCAAAAGGACCAACCCATGACCTGTCAGATATATGGCTAGTTTAGAGCCAACAAAGGATTAGTAACTGATCATCTTTGTTTTATAGCATGAAGAAGAGCTACAATGTACCAAGGATTAGCTGTAATACCTCTCAAATCTAGATGCAAAACAAATAAAAGAGGTATTTGTTTTATAAATAGCCGATATTTTGATAAAAAGGGTGGAAAACCAGCTTCAAATCAATTTTTCACTCTTACTTAAGACCATGTTCAATGTCAAATCAAATACATGTTCTAAATTTGTATAAAAGGGAAGTAATTCTCCCTTCTTGTTGCAAGATTTGTTTAAGTTTCCTTTTCCCCTTGTTAGAGTAGGGTAGAGTAGGTTTGCTTTCAATAGAACAAGTTCTGGTGTAAACTTTGCATGTTTCCACTAGGGAAAAGTATGATTTTCTATTTTTTATACAATTTTGTGGGATTTTGTTGTCGTTACATAGTCCATTAGAAGAAACGGAGTTCATGATGGTTTCTAAAAGAATGTGTTAAGGATCAACTACAATACTTCATAGAGACAAATACATAGCAACTAAAATCAGATTTGGACATCTTGTATGGTGATCCTTGCCTCTTCTCCTTCAATTTAATGGATTGTGAATACTTGAAGAAGTAAAATTAATGTTTTTTGGTTATCTTCTTCCCTATCTGTGTTCTATTGCATTTCCTTGCCTTTCATTGCATCTAAAGGTATTTTGTGCATCTTTTATTCTCCTTATAGGGTCTCAAATGTGTTGTGCTCCATGGACATGGTGGTTTGAATGTTGTTTTGGACTGTGGCACTCAAGTCTTCCCACTCCATCATTTTCTTCCATTTCCTCTCACTTGAAAGTGTCTCCACCCCTTTTCTTGGTGCTAGCAACTATGTAGATTGGGATTTTATTTTATGCATCTCCTTTTCACCATGGTCCTTTGGAATGATAGAGTAGATTTATATAGTTGCATTTCAATTCCTAGGAGTATTTTAGCATTAGGATTAGGTAGAGAAACCAGCCTTCTCTGGAGTTTTATCTCAGTTTGCAAGTCCCACAACTTGGAGACAGTCTCATGCTACCTCAAAATCTTGAGTTGTCTATGACTCAAGGTAGGGTGCAATTTTGAGCTCCAATACTTACTATGCTTCCATTGAAAATAATTCTCTTCATGGAAATCCTATTCCAAAGAAAATTCACAATTCAACTTTTAGTAAGGATTTTATCATGCCTACCTTATCATTTTTTAATGGCACTGGCAATCCATATTTACATCTTAAGCATTATTATTTAGCTATGGCTTCATATTCTAAGTATCAATTATTACTAAAATATTTTTGTCATAGTTTTGTTGACGATGTTCTTCAATGGTGTACTCATTTTCCTTATGGATCGATTAGTACATATTATGAAATGGGCGTTTCTTTTCTTATACACTTTATACTTAAAAATGGTCCTAGAGTTATACATGATCGCTTACCTAGCTTGAGTAAAGGAAAGAAAGAACTGTTGGAGGTAAAACTTGCACCTGTGTCTCAGATCTGGAAGATCTGAGTTGTTTGAGACAACAATGGAACCATCTCTAAGTTGTGGTACCTTGCATGCTTGAGATAAACCTTCAAAGAAGGTTGGTTCCTCTACCTATTTCTATTGCTAATGCTACTCCTAATGCTGGAATGGGGAACTAAGCTAACAATGTCAAGGGACCAGTGATAAAAGGATAACAAAATGAAAACTAAACTAAAAGGGAGGAGATAGAGACAGAAAAAGTGGGATGAACACTATCTGTTCTGAGTGAAAACGAAGGAGAAATCATGAGGGAAGGCTGGGCACATGTAGCACATCCAGAACACATTTACACCATCAATTTCATAAAACACAACCAAAACATAGAGCTGCAAGGAGCTTAAGGTGACATAAAAAGCATGCAATGTAAAAGAGAGGCAAGGAAGAAGCATATGACACATTAAGACATAGAATAGTCATAAAACGATTTTTTTATTACTTACAAGTATGCACAGTTGATTACAATGGCGTTTGAAGGATGATATTCACATGCACGAACCATATCTAGAGGTCTGCAACTCAGAATGTAGAGGTAAATAATCCTCTACAATAGGATGAAAAATTCCAACCATTTACAATGAGCCCAGCTCTTACATTTATAGATAGATCGATGAGAGAAAAGAGGAGGAGGGAAAATTTGATTTGAAAACCCAACCGTGAGCACTTAATGCCTGCAAATCTGCTTGCAATCTGTCAAGTGTGGTTCTCCATGTCTGTTTGGTGTGTAGGAGAAGGAAGGAAAGTATATCAGATCAAATTTGGGTGGTTGAAGAAATTAGATCACATATTAATGGCGTGAAAGATGTTTTCCATCTCCTTACCTACCAAATCCTATTGAAATTTTAATTTGAATGACTTAGCATGTAGCCCACATCAACAGATATCTGAAAAGTTTGTGAATGCAAGGATATGAGCACTGGAATAGAAGTTATGACTGTAAGAAGATCTTCAGTGCAAATTGGGCATGCAAGACACGTGACGCGCTTGGATTAGCTAAACTAATGGTGAACTGTTGATTTGTTTTATCATTTTTTCCACGTGTCACACACTAATTTATTGCAAGGATTCGGTGCCTTAGTGGCATGCTTTGATAGATTACATGTGATACACTCAAAGTCTGAAAAATTTCCATATGGAACAGAGAACACATAAGAAGGTGCAAAGCCATGCATGTGGAAGGATGAGGCACATAAATAAACACAGGGAAGGCATGCACGAATGCTAGGGGCTTAACAGATTTGGAAAGAAATTCTAAGGTGTGCTCTAGGATGAATAATTGTTGGGAAGAAGGTGAATGTGCAGAAGGTGTGCGTAGGGGAAGAGTGGAATAAAGAAGAAAATGAAAATGGAAGGAAGGCACAGAAGCGGAGCATGCAAGGTGTGTGAGGAAATGTAGCCAAGGAAATGTGCTAAGTAGATAGTTGGAGTACATGCAACCTGTAGTGTAGAACCTTAGAGCCAGACTGTGAATGTAATTCATCCAAATAACTAGGGGAGTTATTCAGATAACAAGAACCTATTCTAGATTATATTTTACACTTTAATTCTTGCATGCCTCAATTATTATTCCATCCTATTGATCTAGAAAAAACAATTTATCTTTTTTCATGGCTTGATTCTTGCATTGAAAGAAAGATTTCAATATGATATATGTGAATCATTTACGCTTTTATGCTATAAATTTATTGATCTAGAACAAGATTTAATTGTTGTACATGTTATACAATCCCCTTCTATTCCTTCTACTGCTACATTTTCTTATACTTCTTCTCCTCTTCCATTTGTTAATCATCCTCTAAGGTGTCCATCTCCTCCACCGCGCTGCTCTCCAGCTAAGTCTCCTCCATCTCCTACTTAGGAGCCATTAGATATCTCACATGCTGCCAAGCCTCATCATGTTTTTAGTACTTTTCTTGATATGTGCTTGATTATATTGCCATTTAATCAATGTCATCCTCCTCATTTCTTGCATCACCATCACAATCACCATTATTAAAATTTTCATGGACATCAATGGCCATCAGGACAGTGACTGTTGTTACCTTTAGGACAAGTTGTAACAATTAGAAGACAAGGATTTCATTTCTTTTGGCTCTCTCTCTCTCATGAGGAGTATCTTTCTCCATTTCCACATAAGCATGATTCCACTTCTGTTCACTTTTCTCCTTCACCCACTTCTATGGTCTTCATTCATCCATTTCCTAAGATCATTATCAATCCATGTCCTCCACCTAGCTCATCCATCACGACATCATCTTACCCACTTCACAGTGCTACTACTTCACATTAGCTTCCTAAGTCGTCGACATCTGTGCTTCCTACTAGTGTGTCGCTGATCATTGGCATCATTTCATCCAACATTTATTGTGGCTCTTACACTCATGTTGCCACCGTTGCACATGCTTCCATCTTTCCCCATAGGCCTCTCCATATTTGATAGGTGATCTCTATATGATCACCTCATTGCTTGATGACACACTCATATTATTAAGGTTCTTACATGACTGTTGAGGGATCTATTACAGCAAGAACCTCACTCATTCTTCACTCTCTGTGCTTTATGATCTATCTTTCTAGTGCTACACTATCAAACCCCTTCCTAATAATGCACTCTTGTTCTAAAGTTCATTATTGATTGTTGAGGGGTCTTATATTAATGAACCTCACTTTTCTACACATACATTGACGGGCATCACTTTTCTTCCCCCCTCTTCAACATACTTACACATAATTACATACATCATTATCTCTTTCACCTTACACTTAGTAATGTATCATTCTACTATACCATGGCTCATTCACTTTATATACTACACTACATCACATAAATCTATTACTAGTTATCACATACTATCCATCTTCCTTCATACATACAACCCAATTTTCAAACATTATTTATCTATTTATTATCTACATCATCATCTATCTCAAATCAACATACTCATTTACACAATGTAAATCAAACATCACATAACAACAACAATCATCGCATCGCATATCAACAAACATAAACACAACACAATAATACCAATCATCCATCTATATATCAAAAAAATTCATAGTTTCAAAAATACAATTGCTAGGGGAAAGCCCTCATCCATCACTACATACATATACATCATATCTCATCCTCATTATCTCTATATACAACCTCGGGAGCTCTAGAACAATCTACATTTTACTGATCAATCTACATTGTTGGTCCCGAACTCTATATTTATCCACCTACCTCTGTAGTAAGACCACCTTGACCAACTGCTCTGCAAATTTGCCATGTAACTCCAAATACTTTGTGAAAACATCTTGAGTTAGGGTTCCTCCTCCTACATCCTTCCTAGCTTACTGAGTCTCCACACGAGCCTCATCGCACTCACTCAATAGTACAATACATGTGGTTGTCACTATCACCATTGGCTCAAAAAAATGTGCATACTCTCCCACAATAAAATCCAACCGCTCTAACATTCCACCTCCCACAAGCATATGTGGAGGTACATTCCGCATCAGCATGCAGATTGATAAATCAATGATCAATGACCAATAAGCATCACCTAGAACCATACAACATCACATTATTCACTACGTATATCTTTCACTATACAGAAATCACACTATAATTAACAAATTAGCAACAAACAATACTTACGCTTAGCTAATGTCACTATTAGGTCATCTCCATCAGGGGTAGGAGCTTTCCCCTCTACTCCTCCAACTAGAAGTCCACTTGTAGCATCTACGACAAATGGAAACAATAACACCCATCAATGTGTTTCCCACCACTCACTATGGGCCTGGGTACACCCCGCATCATCCACATGTATCATCTTGATGGTCAAATCTACCTCATCTAGGTGTGGGTGTATTAATTGTGCCCCTATCAAACCTAGCCTTATCCCTAGCCACCTCAGCACCCTAGTAGTTTGTATATATATATATATATATATATATATATATATATGGATTTGGGGGGACATCTTGATCCATACCAAACTACCTTGATACTTGCTATGCCTCAAATAAACCATCCACCCCTGGGAATTGGTCTACCAACCACATCATACGTCAAATACACCGCAACTCTACTCCATCCTGTAACCACCCACCATATTCTCGATATCACCTCGATATGATGGCCTCTAGTCCCATCTAATCAAACATCAACTTATAAGTGGTCATGTTTGGTATCCTACTCTGAGTTCCTACCCACCTCGTAGAAAATATATCAGGTCTCGCCTAATCCACATGTGGTCCACTGAGTGGCCTCAATATAGCAATATGCTCATAGGCCCAAACATGTAGCAATGTGGTGGCTCTTAGTCCACCACTATGGTCCTCTAATGTAAATATATAGATCTCTGTAAAAATGGCCAACACACTATTGCCATATGCTTCCAGCACTCCTTGTGAGTTTTGTGACAAGGATTAACCACCTCTCATGGATCCTAACTTTGGTGATTGTATTGGATATTAACATTTGTGGTTTTTTGACTAACAAAAATTGTGGTCCAACATTTGTTATTAGAGTGACAACTCTCGAGTTTGAAATTCACTCATGTAACGCTCAGGGGGGGTTGTTGGCATGTGCGTCCAATGCTCCCCATGAGTTTCATGACATGGACTAATCATTTCTCATGGATCCTAACTCTGGCGATTGTAGTGAAGATTAAAACCTGCAGATGTTAGTCTAATGGAAATTATGGTCCATCACACACATCGCACCAATGAAAATATATTCCTATTCTCCTTTATGGGTTGACATATCTCATGTATCTTATATAAGATGCCCACACTGCCACCCTCTACTACCACTGATGAATCTATAATCACTACAATGAACTTCTACAACCATGGAACACCTGATCTCAATATAGAATCTATACTAATAGGGGTCTCTATATGTACCCGTGTGCCAATTAAATATAATTGGCTGCTCTCATCTGCCTATGATAATACACTACAACTATCATCTAGACTCTCTCTCCCACAAATGGTAGTCATAATATACGATATACATCATATAGGGTCATATTCATCTCCCCAGTAGGAAACCAAAATTTAAAAGTATCTGCACACCTCCTCTCACACAATGTAGTAATCATAGGAATATTATGGGATACCTCCCTCAATATTACAATGTGTCACAGGATGGAATAGTTTAGTATGTCTCACTCCACATAAAATAATCCCAACGTCAAAAATATTCTCAAATATCACCCTCTCCAGAATTCCCTCGAGTGTATATCCCTCTACACAACAAAAACACCAACCAAGTCTTGAACATTAGTACCTCATACATATTCACAATCAACTAATTATGGCACGATGACTCATCAAAATGTCAAATTTTCACATTACACTATTAATGAACTCTCATGGGTCATCAGCTTCCAAGAGTAGGTCACGTGCACCTTGGAACAGGTCACTAGCACCTAGAAATTGGTTTTGGCATCCTGAAGGATGTCAATGCCTTAGCCACTCCCACCCAGGTTAGAAATGCACAAACACATAAAATTTTGAATTTTACAAAAAATGAAAAAAAAGGGAAAATTTCACCAAATTTTATAAAAAATAACTGTACTCACTAGATAATCTATCTTCTGTGAATTTAAAGCCTCCACTATTCTCTCAAACATATTCAACCTCACTTCCCTAATCTATGGCACCCTCGCAAGCTTTGAGCTCAGATTCTAACTCAATCATGGTTTGAATTAAGTTACTATTCACTATTTACTATTACTATACATAACAATTTTCAAATTTCCATTGATTATAGCTACCATTTGCACTTGTTCTTCCAACTAATACACAACGCACAATTTCACTTATATCTTGAGCTTCACTATTTTGTTTTCCTCCTAGTTTACACCATTCAGTACTTTCTCCTACCACTGTATTCTACACACTCCATAATGTTATATTTCAATCTAGAACATTTTCAACTCAACATACATGTGATCTTACAACATCTCCTATACCACATCTTGTTCATTATTACACTGTGTCACCTTTACTTTCAGCTCAGTGCTTGTTATTTTCCACTCCTCCCCCTTTCACCAAAAGGGGGGAATACAATCGAGATCACCCTATGATCCCTCTCAGTTATACAATCATTCCATACTATTAATACATCATTATCAAAAATAATTCTCTGAAACTATTCAAGCAAAGGTATAAATCATCTCATACAATATTCAACATTTTCTGCTACTTCAAACTTGTTCCCCCTAATGACCTAATATAGGGGGAAAAATCAAAAAATATCTCCATGAGTAATATTTCATATACATTCAATTTCAAAAGAAATATTTTACTATTTGAATCAAATCAATTGATCATTACAAAATAACATACTTCACTATCTCTCCCAGATGAGCTAAATTGGGATTTATATCACCTCATTATCTTTCCAAGATGACCTAACATGAGAATCACTTTTCATCTCTTCCAGATGACCTAACATGGAATACATCTAGCACTATACAAATCACGACACTCGTAAGAGTGGGGGAAATGAGACGTCATTGCTTTCCTATACTTCTCCTATATGTGTTATTCAACACAGAACTAAATTTGGTCTTTATCCATCTACAGCGGTTGGAAATTTTTGAGAATGTATTCATAGATGGAGAGTTAAACTAGACCTCTCTCCCCAACACTCTTCCACTAGTGGCAGGACGCTCAAATCCTCCTTGAATCAAAATTTTACAAAATCAAGTTGGGAATTGATCACTCCCTACCCCTTCAAACCTCCATTGGTAACAATTTGAAATCTCCAAATACTCCAAATCAAGTCATCAATTTCTCCAAGTTATCCTTACAATGGTTTGTTGTCTTTATTTACGCCACATGGATTGACATGTTGATCCATGGTTTATCATGCTATATGTTCTTATATATTGCACGTACTTCTATGTCAAGTATTCTCCAAACTTCTCACAGGTATGTTACTTACTTCCTTTACACTACTTAAATTTCATTCAAATAGCATAGAGGGGGGGGATTTTAGACATAAAATCACACACATATTACTATTTTACTATACCGCCAAGTATATTGTTATATACATGGATCTCAAGAAAAGTATTCATTGGTGACACACTATCTAGTCCACCCACCTACTTTGGTTGTTTTTATTTGTTAGAAGCACAATGTATTGAGAACGGGGGTGAATCAGTCCTAACAAAATTTAAATCAAATTTCATATTACTTATTTAACTCACAAAAACAAGTTAATCAACCATTAATGTGTGCACGATATAAAATACCATACATGCAAATAACCTTGAATAAGATAATTAACACAATAATGCAAGATATAAGGGGAAACCCTCACGGGGATGAAAAACCACTGAAACACAATCTTTATATTGATAAGTTTCAAATTTAGTGAGGCACCAACCCCTAGTTTTGTGAAGCACCAACTCCACAAGGAGGATACAACCACCCAATATGATCAAGCACCCGCTCAAACACCTTATGATGAATATATCCGATGTCTGTTTTTTCCACAACTGATTTGAGATCACAAATTCAACTCATACTTCTTCAAATCATTGTTTAAACCCTAGGTCTTAAAACTATCACAAACTACCACTTTCTTCACTTCTCAAAGCATTAAACCCTAGCACACACATATACTTTCATTATTAAACTTTTCACATGCTTAATAAACTCTCAAAACATTACTTTGAACCTGCAAAATTATCACACCTAGGTCACATTTTTTTACAAACACTCAACTAGTTCACAAAAGCACCCAAAGCTTCACTTTTATAAGTTATCCTTCATTAAAATTAAAAATAGTTTAGTTTCCCTCCTTTATTTATACCACATCATCTTAAAAACATCCCTTATGAATCACCACAATAGTCATAAATTACACAAGTAGGTCAGCCTAGCCAAAAACCACTCACCATGCACCAAAATCCTCAAAATCCCCTCATGCTAAAAATAATTTTATCCAAGATCTTAAAATCACCACACATTATTAATTTTAAATTTAAAAATCATCCATGCTCACAATTTACATGAACCAATCAAATTATTTCATTTAATGGGCCTACAGTAGCTCATTTCCTTCATAAAACAATTGTTTCCAGCACTTTGTCTTCACCTTTTAGGCCTCAAGATCACCCAATACCACCTCAAATATGGCATGTGACCACTTAATTCAAATAACATAACATGTATAAAACTTATAAGTAATTTATATACTCATGAAACAATCATATGTTCAAACCACATCAACTTTTGCCTTCACCAAATCAAGCTGTCCAAAAAGTAGTTTTACAAATGAAACTTATTTAACACCCTTCGATGGAAACTTTAAATACCTATAAATGGATTAAATGGATTAAAAAATTCATCTATATTCATTTTTAAGGTGATAGAAAACATCACCCAATCCATTTCATGCTCTAACCAACTCAATCTTTCAGAAAAAGGTAGTCCTGTCCAAAAAAACAAGAAACCTTCTTGCTCACAAACTAACTTGGAAAACACATCAAATAAACTCTTCATGACAAAAAAATTATACCATTTTAAATATATGATAATTATATTTCCATAACATATAGGAAATCCTTCCAACTCCAATTAGAAGGCCTTCAACCAAGTTGATCTCTGTAAACTTCCTGAAACTGCCTTAAAACTGCCCTTTGACCAGTCAACATAAATGAAGCATACATGACCATTTAACTACATTTAAATTACCTAAAATCAACATGGACATCAAAAAAAAACTCACATACTCACCATAATTATCATTTAGTTTTCAACTCCTTTGGACAACCTTGTCCCAAACTGAAGCTTCTTCATAAATAGGCCTATTTGAGTGGGGTCCACTCATCACCATAACCAATACCATACCTTTATAGATAACATTGAGGATTCCTTACTATGTGTTAAAATAATCATCCATGCATTATCAAGCAATTATGTCCACTTAGAATCATTTTCTCTCCTACCACTTTTGAGTTAGGGTTTCAAACTCATAAAAAGTTAGTTTACCTTCTTAACATTCATTCATAAAAATGTGATGATGAAATGGCCTCATTATTTTTGTAAAACCTTCTAGAATAAATTTATAAACATCCTTAAAATCCACAAGGTCCCATGTAAATCACACAATTCAGGGTGAGCATCAAGAAGACCAATTCGAGCTGGAAATGACCTTGTTCTTGACCATGTTTCACCAAAATTAACATATACAGTTGCAAAATACTCATCATGGAAACCTAAAAATTTTCCCACAGAATCATGACACACCCTAATAACATATCAAATCATCGCCATCTCACAAATAACTCTCTATCTTTCCATCCATTGATACTTGCATAGCTATCCCTTAGGGTTTTACACTATAAAGGATAGGGTAAACTGAAATAATATTATAAATCATCATAAAACTCTCCAAAATGTCCTAACATACCTGTTACATCATGATACAACTTCCTACATGCATCCATGACCTCATATAGCTCCACAACTCAATCTCATACCTCCTAACAACCATACCTAGTCCAAATGAGCACTTAAAACATGGTCACCAACCTGTATCTGCACCCTGAAACACATGTGAGTTCCAAATAAATCTCCTAAAACATTCTCTCCATAATTTCAATATGATTCTAAATCCACCAATAATCTCCAACCTCTATGCATATCACCTAGACTAGTTAGGTCACCTGATTGGGCTTGCAAGAACAAGAATTCTCACTGAAACACCTGATACCACCAAAAACACTTCTGAATATTCATGTCGTCATCATATTGAGCATCATATGACTCCACTCCATCATACAATTTTTCATTAATGAGGTTTTGCATAAATAAACAACACCTAAACCACAACATGCCAACAATCTCCCCCTTTGTCATTGATGGAAAACCACATGAACTTCTTCCCCTTTTTACATTAGTGATAAAGGCATAATTGTACTTGCATATTCTTCATCTTCCTCAAATTCATAGGATCACCTCTTGGTTGGAAACATCATTCAATGATCTCATTCAAGCACACAATTTTGAGATTCTTCACAAAATCTGATTTTTAGCCATTTTTCAAGCATAAGAAACATTATGCTCCCCCTAGGGAAGAGTTCATATACAACACCTAAACATGCCACTAAACATGAAGGAAAGAAACACTTTACCTCTTCCAAGGGGAAATAACACCATCATCCACCTTCTAATCATGCAAAACTCTTCATTTCACCTAAAACTTTATTTTTTACCTTCAAGAGACCATTGTAAAAACCCTGTACCCGAAGCAAATTCCTCAAGATCATGCCAAAAATGATGTTTGAGAGTCAAAAATATTTTCCTTACCTTCATTCTTGGGCTAACTATGCTTGTTTAGGCTCAAAAACTTGTTTAGTCCACATGTTTCTTAGTCATTGTCTTACCTTGAGGACGCAGATCCCTGAATAGCCTTTTCAGTGGTTTTAGAACCAACTTTGACATGCTTTAAAGCACCATTCACACTTATATAAAAATGTCTCACAACTCCCCTTAAACTAAGACCATTCATAGAAAACACATAAAAAATTGTTCTTTACCTTGAATGCATGACTTTAATGATGAGAGTACAAACACTTAGACACGAGCCTAAATCATTTTTCTCAGTCCTTGACAGTCATATATAAATGAGACAATGCATTCATGAAACAAAATCAGCTTGACCTTGAAGAAAACACTCATACCATATCTCAAATTCCTCTAAATCATCAATTCCTCCTTCTAGAACCACAAACTCATGCTCCCCCTTACTGATTTGGATTGTACACTTCCTCTACAGTTATAGAAGTATCATTTCACACAATTTATACAATGGCTACCATCAAAAAATCAACCTTTCTCTGTATACCAAGTCAACTATACACCACAATAGATTATCCTGAGATATCATACACTTTTCTAGACCCTCTAGATAGGCTCAAAAACTTCTTAATACACCTCTTACCTATAGATGATTTATACTTTGTCTTTGATACATACCCTACACTTGTAGTAGATCATCTTACTCATGGAGACAAAGCAAACCTATCAATACTTGATCATGTCCTTTTCTTAAAATTAGGACCCCTACACTTCTTCACACATTCATATACCTTGTTCATGAATTCAAGACTCATAAAAAATATTTTATTATTCTTATCCTCATACCTATAGAAGCTCATTCTCGGTCTCTAAGTTCACTAAGATCACAATTTTAAA
Organism: Taxus chinensis; assembly: GCA_019776745.2. Taxonomy (NCBI): domain Eukaryota; kingdom Viridiplantae; phylum Streptophyta; class Pinopsida; order Cupressales; family Taxaceae; genus Taxus; species Taxus chinensis. The sequence goes on from CM034148.1 coordinate 722,608,008, forward strand.
ACTTTGAGAAATTACTACAAGACAAAATCACTTTGATGCAAAAGAGACACTCTTTAGAGAAGATCCACATCTTTTAATAATCTAATACTTGTCAAGAGTGACTTTGAGAACTTATTAGGATGATTTCATACATGTAGCCTTCAATACTTTAACATCTCAATCATGGATTACCTCATACTTGACATTATTTTGATCTTCACATTTTAGTGAGATAAAACATGTATACCAATCCACTCATCCTCAGTACATATTCCCAAACCCATTATAATCATGCAAAACCATTGAGAAGACTCGGAGGACACTAATAGTAACATACAGGTCTGTGATTGCTCAAACACTGTCTTGAAGCTTCAATATTACATAATATTCAAGCTACAACACATTTTTATTTTTCCCATAATCTAAATTCCATTTATAGGTTCCACACACTCATTTATTCCTTATAAGATTTTGAGAGTCATTACAAGCTCACTATATCATCTTCTCACCGTCAACATGTAAACACACATCCAGCTAACCCTAGACAGATGAAGAATCATACATAACTTTTGATACACAAACATTTATGATGAAATATCCCTTATTACAAATACCCATTTGGCTATAATATTATATTCATAAAATATGAATCATGCTTCTGAAGGAAACATGCCCAATTTGTAATACATTCCTTTGATAATTAGGCCTTTTGCATTCACACTATTAATTCACAGTACTATCAAAACTCCCAAAAACATTATGCATTTTCAAAATCTAAAACTTCATGAATCATGAAGTACCACCTATCAAGATGATTTTTTTCTAAATATTGGCTTTGGATTCCACCATTTTCACCTTCAACTTCATCATTTCTTCCATACCACTCAATATACGTTATTAGAACCCAGTCAGAATAGAGAACCTTCAAAAATGTACAATTTTTTCTTTCATGAAATCAAACTTGACCACCAACATTTTTGATACATCTCCTAACATCCTAAGAAATTTTTTTCATGATTTGGAAGCATGAAAATCATTTGCCTACCTGGATCCACCTTAATTTGTACTTGAACACACCTTATTTGATCACATCACTTCCACTGACCACTTTTGAAGTGATGGTCTGATCAATTCATCATACTTGATGACACATTACATATTCAAATCTTATTTTCAAGGCATTAGAACACCTTACATCATGATAGGAACTTCATACTAACAGATAATCATGAACATTTAGACTTAGACATCCCTATGTGACCATGATAGACTTACTTAGAAGAATATATCCCTTCTATGAATCTTAATCACCTCCAAAATTCCTATGAGGAACTTTTATAGCTTCACACATATCATACATACTTAGACACACTTGACTCGTGCTCTTACAACTCATGACACATATTTTGAATCATATTTTACTCCTTGAGGTATTACAAACCCCCAAACAAGATAATAATATGTAGTCACAGACTCTAATAACAATAGGACTTTTCATATAGATGACATGATGCAAAGAACTTATTTGGGACACCAACATGACTCATATACACTCTGATTAATATCAGACTGACAAATTCACTATGATAATGCAAACCCATACTTCAAGAGCACAGACATATGTATGCTTAAAGAACAACAAGACTTAGATCTTGACTTTCACAACATGACCAACCATTTTAAACCATAAGAACATACTTAATGACTTGGAAGGACATATCTTGACATCATGAAGGATACAAACACATACCTAGACATCTCCCCCTCACTCCAATGCTTCATATGAACTGATATACCTCTACGAAGCATAGTAGACACATATGAATACCATGAAGACCTAAAAGAAGGTTACAAAGAGGTCCCAAGCCCTCTTAAACACTTGAAGAACTCCTTCTTCTTGCTTCTGATCTAAGATCTGAACTATGCATTTCCTTCCATCAACTCATGCTCTTGATGAGACACCATGATCTCTTCTAGGTTCCCACATTCTTCTTTGACAGTTATAATGCATTCTTGACTCCTAAAAGATACCCCCTTGCACTCTATGGCTTTGAACTCTCTGATTTTGTCTCGAAAAACCATGATAGCAGTCCCTTGCAACATGAACAACTCCATTACAGTTTTAACATGACTAGATGAATCATTCAATAAAATACTAGTAACATGGCCTACCTCAATATACTTGTAGCATATAACATTATTAGCATTCTCACTCCTATTGTCTCTCCATGGATGAGTATCTCTATACAACCTGATACACTCTTTAGCCCTATGACCAAATGCATTATAAGTATAACAATATCCACTGAAATTTCTTTCATACCTTGAGGCATTATGTTTTCTAATAGGCTTAGTCTTCTCATTTTACTTGATGAATTCTTCTTTTCTTCCTTGATGTTAGGTTCACCTACTTCGTTGTTTGGTATCATGTCTTCTTGACTCAATTCCTTTCCTTTACATTCCTCTTTGAAACCCAAACCAGATCTATCACTTTTTTCCTCTTTGTTTTCCAAGTATATCATTGTCACTTTTCTCAAACTTATGAAAGAACATAGTATTATTTCCAATTTCTAACATATCAGCCGTTAGGAACTCTATATCTTCTTCAAATTTTGAGTACACACTTTATTTATCCTACAAACTTAAGGAAAGATAATTTACCTTCTCTTTTAATAATCTGATTGACTTATTTTTCTTGTGAGATTCATACTTGTATTTTTCTTCTAGCTTATGAATCTAATTTTCATACTCTTTGACCTAGAGACTCAACTTCTTGTTCTCTTTCTCAGCATGCTTTCACTCTCTTTGATGATAATTCTTCACTGGGAACTCCTCATGCTATGATTATTTACTAATGCACAACTTTTAGTTTGGTGGATGTAATCTGGAAACACAACAACAAACATAACACAAGAATACCATAGACTATGATAAGAAGGAATGATGATAAATCTGAAATATCAGAGTAAATTATAATATTAACATGAAATTGTTACAATCTCACCCATGAGGTACTTCAAGTGTTACTGACTTCACTTGCCTTCCAACAATAACTATGGGAGAAACTTCACAATTACACCTCTTAATGGCTTCTTTAACACACCTTCAAAATGATGGCTTCCTTTACACACTTACTCATACAATATTTCTCACTACTTCCTTCTATGCTAAATGAGGGGGGTGGCCTCTTTATTTATAGACTTCTAGGCTTATCCATCTTATCTCTAAGATAGGATAAGAAATCCACTCTGACGAATCATATTCCATACCTTAACTCTTATCTGTACATGTAAGCTTATCTTTTAAGATAAGATAAACCTTATCATTTCACATGGGTTCCACATTTTTAGACTTTTTACAAATAAAATATACAAAATATTTATGACCTCACTCCTTGTCCTTATTACCAATATAATATTTCTAATTCCTAATCATGTAGACCCTACTTCTCTACTTACCCCAACTTTGACATTTTAACATTACCGGACCACTTACGACAAATATTTACTTTTTACCACAACATTCCTATTGTACTTTTGACTATTACCGTACTATACATTATTGGCGGCGTCGTACTGATAGCGCCGTTATCTTCTATCGGACGCTACTACTAATTATACTTAACAACATCCTATTCCTAATATATACATTAATGAAATAGAAATTACGGAGGAAAATTTTAGTGTCGACATCTTCCCCCTTCCTAGCTTCTACTCCGTCCTCGGAGTAGACTATTCTGGTGCTTGGAAAATCTTCAACTTGTCATGGTTGACCCATTTCGTAATGGGGGTGCCATCCAATTCCTCCAGTCGGTACGTACCATTTTCATGCACATCTACTATTTTGTAGGGCCCCATCCATTTTGGAAGAAATTTTCTCTGTCTTCTTTTTTTGTATCTTGAATCATATACTAGGACCAAGTCATTCACATGAAATGGAGACCAACGGATCTTTTGATCAAAGTATTCCTTCTGCTTCATTTTCTTCTTATAGCTTGTATCCTTCGCTATTTCCCTCATTTCCTCTAGCAAATGAAGATGTACCAACCTTTCTTTTACTGAATCACTTTCATCCATCCTTTCATTTTTCATAACTCTCACAGTGGGAATATCAAACTCAATAGGAAGAACTGGATCAATGCCATAAGCCAACTGAAATGGGGAGTATCCTGTTGCTGACTTTGATGTTGCCCTATATGCCCACAATGCTGCATGAATCCTTTTATCCCACTTATGTACCTGCAAGGCTGCATCTTTTGCTAGAATTTGACACAACACAAAATTTGTTCGTTCCACCTGTCCATTTGTGCTTGGCTTGTATGTTGTTGCCTTCCTGTGCTTAATAGAAAATTTATTGACTAGGGCTTCTACCACCTCATTAATGAAGTGGCTTCCTTGATCTGTTACAATTTCTAATGGGCAACCAAATCTGGTGACAATGCGTTCATATATGAACCTTGCCACTTCATCCATGAAGTTGTTTTCAATGGCCTAGCTTCAACCCACTTGGTTAAATAATCTGTGGCAACTACAATATACTTATTTTGGCATGGGGTAGTTGGAAGTGGACCTACAATATCTATTCCCCACTTTTCAAAGGGACCAAGTGGAAGAATAGGGCATAATGGAGCTGATGAAGTCTTACGGTTACCATGTGTTTGACAAATATCACATGTCTTACAATAATTATAACAATCTCTAAAAAGAGTGGGCCAGTGATAACCTGCATCCAAGATCCTTCTTGCTGTAAGTTGTCCAGAGAAGTGCCCTCCACATGTACCATTGTGGAATTCTTCTATCAGCTCCTTCCCCTGATCATGTCCAACTGCCCTCTTGTACTGTCCATCAGGTCCTATTCGAAATAATACTCCATGCAGAATAGAATATGGACGACTGGCTTGAGTAATCTTCCTCTTAGTCTTTGCATTGGCACCATCAGGAAACTTGAATTCATTCAGATAATTCCAAATATCTATGTATTCACTAGGGATTGTGTCAAGGGATAACAATGCTGCATCTGGGAAATCATCATCATCACAAGATGAACCTAAACCATCATAGGCTCGAGAGAGTGCATCTGCATTGACATGCTTCTTTCCTGGCCTATCTATAATATCAAATTCAAATTCTTGTAGCAAAATTATCCATCTTGCTATCCTCCCTGATGGGTTAGGCTTATTTACAATATATTTTAGAGCCTGATGATCTGTTACAACTAGAAATTTTTTCCCTAGCAAGTAATTCCTAAACTTCTTTATAGCAAAAATGATAGCCAGAGCCTCTTTTTCAGTTACAGTATAATTTACCTCAGCACTACTCATTTGTCTGCTCCCAAAGTAAACTGGATGTTCATTCCCATTTTCATCCTTTTGGCTCAGAGTACTTCCTAGTGCTGCATCTGAGGCATCAGTGTACACAATGAATGGCTTGCTCCAATCTGGACTCTTTAGAACAGGTGAAGACACCAGGGCTTCCTTCAGTTGTTCAAAAGCTTCATGCGCCTTATTTCCTGGTTCATAAGTAACATCCTTCTTCAAGAACTGGGTTAGTGGCTGTGCAATCTTTGAGAAATTCTTGATGAACCTTCTATAGTAACCCACATGGCCTAAAAATGATCTCAACTTACTTCTATTCATAGGAAATGGTAACTCTTTGATTTTTGAAACTTTATCAGGATCAGTACCAATACCATCTCTGGATACAACATGCCCTAACAAAACGCCTTTAGAACATCCAAAGACACACTTTGTAGGGTTTAGTGAGGCTTGTGCTTCATCTAACCTTTGAAATGTTGTCTCCATCTGGTGCAGGTGGTCCAACTTGCTCCCATAGATGCAAAAATCATCCAGAAATACTCTGATGAAGGTCCCAATGTAGGGTTTCGAACACCCTATTCATCAAACGCTGGAATGTTGCCGGAGCATTACACAACCCAAAAGGCATAACTCTATAAGCAAACGTTCCCCAAGGAGTGGTGAACGTGGTCTTCAGCTGATCTTTCTCTACTATACAAACTTGGTTGTAGCCACTATATCCATCAGCAAAACTATAGCACTCCTGGCCAGCTACTTCGTCCAAGATCTGATCTGAAAATGGAAGAGGGTAATGATCCTTCTTTGTTGCCTTATTGAGCTTCCTGTAATCAACACAAATGCGTAGCTTCCCATTCTTTTTTATTGAGATCACAATGGGAGAAACCCATTCTGAATTCTCCACAGCAAATATGAATCCTGCATCAAGCAACTTATCTATTTCTTCTTTTACAGTCTTGGAAAAATTAGGATTCATTCTATATGGCATTTGCTTTATGGGCTTAGCACCATCTACCAGCTCAATAGAATGTTCTACCCAACTTACTTGACGGAGTTCCTTGTAATCAAAAGTGAATATGTGTATGTACCTTCGAAAGAGCTGGAGGTAGGATTCCTTTTCACTCTCCATCACAGCATCACCAATCTTTATTTGTTGGAGACGATCATCAATTTCTTCTTCAGATAATTTTATGGGGTCATGAGTCGGTGTGACTGGAAGGATATCCATGACCGACACATCAACCTCACTTTCTTCATCTTCGGTGTCCACTTCACTGGTACTAGAGTAATCAGAAGATGTCCAATCATCAGTTTCATCACTTGAATCGACAGGTTCTGCCTTATGATGCCGAGGGATCACGTTTATCTTCACCCTCTCTCTACCACGTCCAAGTGTCATGAAGCCTTCATTCCAGTAGTTTCTTGCATGAACTCTCCTTAGCCATGGTCTTCCCAACAACATTGGGTACGCAACAGTACCATTTTTCATCACCTGAAAGTCTACCACACATACAACACCCATAACAGATATTGCCACATTTGAAACTACACCTTCTGGTTTAGTTTTTCCCTTATTTAATGACCTTAACATAAGTGTTGAGGGGCGATCAATTTTTAAACCCAACATATTCATTACAGACTCGGTCATTACATTAACTGCAGCACCTCCATCAACTAAGACATCATGAATTGAAATACCATTACATAATACCTCAGCTTGTGGAGCATAGGGATCTGCCTCTGCTTCCAAAACAGGGACCTCAACCTCCTTCCTTCGTCGAGCATTGAGTCCACTTCGCAGCTCCTGCCTCTTCTCAGAAGACATAGCCAAGAGTTGACCATATGTAATATTTGCAGGCCTTTTGGACAGATCTTCTAAGATGGAGTATGGTCCTTGTCCCTGTGAAATCAGAAAATCCTGCACACCCAACTTTCTTCTCCTATGTTTCTTACTAGTTTCTCCTTTCATCTTCTTAGGATCATTTCCATCTTGGTTATCTTTTTCTTTCTTTCTTTTTGTTACAAACACATCTACTTCATTATTTATGCTCTTATCTACTACATCAAAAGAATTCACAGGTGCTTTTCCTTTATCATTATCTCTTGTACCAGATGTAGAAGCTCTATCTGGACAATTATACTTATAATGACCCTTTTTATAACAACCATAACAGACAACTTCAGAAATATTTCTTTTTGGACCTCTATCTCCTCCCTGAGAACTAAATTCTTTTCCTTGAAGAAGATTAATAGTTAACTGTCCCATCTTCTTGAGCAGATCTTCATACTCAGTAGATGTACTAGGAGAAAGATTTGTGCTCACCGAGAGTGGTTGTGGATTCTGAACCAAAGGTGTTGGTGTAGGCTCTACTTTAGCAACAATTTCTTTGGGCTCCTCTTCCATGCTTTCTTCTTGCCTTCTTGCAATCTCCTTTGCTTGTTCAATGGTAGCTGGGTGGTCATACTTCACTCGTTGTCTGATCTCTGGCTTCATCCCAAGAATGAAGTGCTTACAGAGGAGATTATCCACGCCATTCATCAACCCATCCGCTAATCCTTCCTTCTAGATCTGGGCATCGAGCTTCCTCCTTAGCTCTAGAACACGAGCATGATAATCTCTTATCTTCTCCTTCTCTCCTTGGGCTAGCTTTGTGATCTCGATCATGAGATCTGCATATTTCTGTTGCTCACCAAATTCTTCAAGAAAACTTTCAGTTAATAAATCCCATGAGTTTTTTACATTTTCACCTAGTGTTTCAAACCACCTAAGTGCTGAACCATCCAAAAAGGTAGGAAAAAATTCAGTCCATTGTTCCCTTCTTATAAGGCCATTACAAATACAAGATCGTTTAAACTCTTGAATGAAAGAGGAAGCATCTTCATTAGATTGGGCTGAAAAAATAGGAATCTTCCCCATTTTCAAAAGTAACCACCGTGAAATACCAACCCACAAGTACAATCAACAAGACTTATGTGCACAATAATTGGAATCACTATAATAGAAAGTGACTTTACACCTTTCTACAGTAAAATAGAAATGACCACGGTAAACTATGGTAAAACTTGACTTACTGCGGTAAAAACTGACTTTACTGTGGTAAACACTATTCACGGTAAAAAGTGAAATTACTGCGGTAAATACTATTCACGGTAAAAAGTGACTTTACTGCGGTAAATACTATTCACGGTAAAAAGTGACTTTACTATGGTAACTACTATGCATAGTAAAAACAAGGTTACCCTCCAAATGATTTCTGACTAAGTAGGAATATCTCTCCAGAAAATCCACCAACGAGGAATGGTCCCGGCAACGGAACCAAAATGTCATCACCAATCCGGCACTATGATAATTCTTCACCGGGAACTCCTCGTGCTATGATTATTTACTAATGCACAGCTTTTAGTTTGGTGGATGTAATCTGGAAACACAACAACAAACATAACACAAGAATACATAGACTATGATAAGAAGGAATGATGATAAATCTGAAATATCAGAGTAAATTATAATATTAACATGAAATTGTTACAATCTCACCCATGAGGTACTTCAAGTGTTACTGACTTCACTTGCCTTCCACCAATAACTATGGAAGAAACTTCACAATTACACCTCTTAATGGCTTCTTTAACACACCTTCAAAATGATGGCTTCCTTTACACACTTACTCATACAATATTTCTCACTACTTCCTTCTATGCTAAATGAGGGGGGTGGCCTCTTTATTTATAGACTTCTAGGCTTATCCATCTTATCTCTAAGATAGGATAAGAAATCCACTCTGACGAATCATATTCCATACCTTAACTCTTATCTGTACATGTAAGCTTATCTTTTAAGATAAGATAAACCTTATCATTTCACATGGGTTCCACATTTTTAGACTTTTTACAAATAAAATATACAAAATATTTATGACCTCACTCCTTGTCCTTATTACCAATATAATATTTCTAATTCCTAATCATGTAGACCCTACTTCTCTACTTACCCCAACTTTGACATTTTAACATTACCGGACCACTTACGACAAATATTTACTTTTTACCACAACATTCCTATTGTACTTTTGACTATTACCATACTATACATTATTGGCGGCGTACTGGTAGCAGTGTTATCTTCTATCGGACGCTACTACTAATTATACTTAACAACATCCTATTCCTAATATATACATTAATGAAATAGAAGCTATTTTTACCTTTAGTGAACTTATGATTCTTCTTATTATGATTATCCTTATGAGATTCATCTTCATCATTTTCACACCTATAAGGACACTTAGTAGAAAAAAGACCTACTTCACCATAATTGAAACACTTGAAAGGAATTTTACCTCTATACTTACCAAATCCAACTTTCAACCTTCTAGCCATCATAGAAAAGAGTTATTCATCATCAATTTAAGGTGCAAAATCTTATTTGTTCTTCTTGAATTTGGCCTTCATTTCAGATTTGAAAGTGACCTCTCCCTTGGGTGGTTTGGAATCACCTATTCTTATCTCATAAGAATTCAAAGTATCATGTAACTCATCCATATTCAAATTAGTTAGATCATTTTCATTTAGAACCAAACCTAGGAGTTAGTGACCTTAAAACCTTTTGAACAACAAATTTTTCTTTTGCATCTTCACCTAACCCTTTCATGTTGTTTACCACTTTGTCAACTCTAAGAAGATATGTAGCAATAGACTCATCATTATTTCATCTTAAGAATCTTAAACTAATTTTTAAAGGTTTGAAGCTTAGCAATTATTACCTTTGAGTCACCTTCATACAAAACTTGTAATTTCTCCTACGCTTCTTTTTCTTATTTGCAATACATAACCTTTCCCATCTCATATTCTCCTAAATCACATATAATAGCATTAAAATCCATTTATTTTTCATCACATGCCTTCTTGTCTATAGTACTAGTAGGAGGAGTGGTAGGATTAGTATAGACATCTTCAAAAAAATTCCAAACATTAGACCCTAGAGACGTGATATAAGTCTTCATCCTCATACTCCAAAAATCATAGTTTGTTCCATCAAATAATGGTTCCCTACTGGTAGAGAAACCACTCTGCTAACTTGTCATTTTGTGCTTCAAGGGTCTCCATTCAAGTGATAAAATTTCTCCAAAAGGACCTACTCTGATACTAATTGTTGGAATAAAAATAGACTAAGAGGGGGGGTGAATCAGTTCTTGAAAAATTTAAGTCAAATTTCATATTACTTACTTAACTCATAAAACCATTTACTCAACTATTAATGTGTGCACAATATCAAATACCATACATGCAATGAACCATGGACAAGAGAATCAACACAATAACATAATATATAAGTGGGAAACCCTCACATGTAAGAAAACCCACTGAAAAAAAATATTTATATTGATATGTTTCAAATTTAGTGAGGCATAAACCCCTAGTTTAGCAGAGCTACAACCCTAAAAGGGGCACGAACCCCTAGTTTTGTGAAGTACTAACTCCAAAATGAGGATACAACCCCCCAAGATGATCAAGAACCTTCTAAAACACCTTACGATGAATATCTCTGATGTATGTTTCTACCACAACTTATTTGAGATCAAAAATTCAGCTCACACACTTCTTCAAATCCGTGTTTAAAACCCTATGTCTTAAAACTCTCACAAACTACTACTTTATTCACTTCTCAAAGCATCAAACCCTTGCACACACATCTAATTTAATTATTCAACATTTCACACACTTAATAATATCTCAAAAAATTACTTTGAACCTACAAAACTATCACACCTAGGTCACATTTTTTCACACACATAACTAGTTAACAACAACACCCAAAACTTCACTTTTATAAGCTCTCCTTTGTTAAAAGTCAAGAGAGGTTAGTTTCCCTCATTTATTTTAGCCAAGTCATCTTAAGAAAATCTCATATGAATCACCACAATAGTCACATATGACCCAAGTATATCGGCCTAGCCAAAAACCACTCGTCGTGCACCAAAAATCCTCAAAATCCCATCACTAGGATGAGAAAAATCCCCTCATGCCATAACTAATTTTATTAAATCTCTTAAAATCACCACACATGAGTAATATGACATTTAAACATCATCCATGGTCACAATTTACTTGAAATAATAAAATTATTTCATTTAATGGGTCCACTGGCTCATTTCCTTCATAAAACAATTGGTTCCAACACTTTGTCTTCTCCTTTGGGCCTTAATATCACCCAATAACACCTCAAATACGGCATGTGACCACTCAATGGGAATACTAGAACCTTTAGAACACTTCTAAGAAACTTATAAGTCATTAAACAATCATATTTTCAAACCACATCTACATTTGCCTTCACCAAATCAAGATGCCTAAAAAGTAGTTTTACAGAATGCAAATGGTTTACACCCATGATGACAACTTTCAAGACATAAAAATGGATTTGATAGATAAAAAAATTAATCCCTATTCACTTTCCAGTTGATATAAAGCATCACCCAATCCACTTCACGCTCCAACTAACACAATCTTTTTAGCAAAAGCAATCTTGTCCAGAAAAGCAAGAAACCTTATTGCTAAAAACCTGACCTAGAAACTGAATAAAATAATCTCATAATGATTCAACCAGTAAATTATACCATTGGAAATGAATATCAGGGGAAATTATCTTTCCATAACATATTAGTAATCCTTCAAACTCCAAGTGGAAGGTTTTCAACCAAGCTACATCTTTGTAAACTTCCCCATGTCGTCAACATGCTTCTGAATCCACCAAGAAGCTCCAACCTCCATGCATAATCACCTATACTAGCTAGGTCACCTAATTGGGCTTGCAAGAACAAGTCATTCTCACTGGAAACAAGGATAAAATATCACCAAAAATCACTTCTGAATCTTCATGTCATCATCATCTTGAGCATAATCTTTCAATCTAAATCCTTCGTCCACTTATTTCATTAATTGGGTTTTGCATCAATGAAAATACCAAAACCACAATAAGCCAACACTATTATATTTCTCTCTCACATATATCACTTTTTTACCCAGTTCCAATCAGGTCACATGGGATCCCTTTTTGTAATTCTTCTCACATTTCTCATCAGTTATCCCAGGACCCCAGTGTCTAAGGTTTGGACACTACTGTCTAGGTGCTCCTGTGGAACCCTATGTGTTCTTGTGGTATTTGTAGTTAAATTGTACATGTCATTATTTGACATTTTTAGTCTTGATTTTTGTAATAATGTTATAATACTCCTATACAAGCTTTCCTGGTGTGAAATACAATGGAAAATGTCAATAATGTAGTAAAATCAAGCAATGATAGCTCCTGAAGTGGATGCACATAGGGGTTGGACATACCATTGATGAAAAACGGACTATCTCATAAAGGGCATAAGTCATATCTAGAATAGTTAGGTCAACATGGAACCTCAAAATTTTTCGGAGAGCTAAGATCACTCATTATTATACACTATATAGGAAGCTGTCATAATATGAATAAATATCTCACATCTCTCCATGTTTGCACTAGTGGGGACTGTACCAATATCTTGTTATGTCACATGGTTTCATAGTGGCAACCTAAGGACACTAATTCACGATAACTGAACATCACAACCTAAATGAGTAGATAGTAATATTATTGTGCATATACTCAATACATATAATTTCATGATCCCTTGGAATTCAAATTTTCTAAGGTCATATGATCTACACCTTCATATATTGCATTTTTTAATTCCAATGAGCATATATAACCAAGTGAACCACCTGTAGCATACCCTGTAGCTACTGTTTGTGTTGTGGGTTAAGGCACCTCAATAATGCTCAACAATGAATGTTAACAGTGCATCAACTATAGAGGGTTCAAAACAAACCAGGTAGCTAAAAGGAAAAAGTCAATATTTCTGAACCTATATACAGTTTTCTAAACACCCTCCCCTAGCACAAGCACCACGTGAATTCCAGCATCTATAGTGGCAGATCGATAGAAAATATGAAACCAAAAACATGTTAGTGACACATCTAGCCCATATAACATTCAATTTTGAATCTAATATGGTTTTTAATCATACCTTGAAAAGACGTAAATAGGGATATTAGATTTTCCATGCAATCTCCTCCTTTTCTATTCACCATGGTCTACATCTTTAGAGTGCTTAGCATCTGTATTTTGTTATATTTCATTATATTAGTGACCCTCAACTGAAATTAGAGTTAATATTCAAATTTTATCAAATCACCAACCCTACAAAGAGATTCACTAACCCCTATTTTAGTGAGGAAAACCAACCCCGCAAGGAGGATGTCAACCCCCTGAGATGATAAATAACCAACTCAATTACCTGAAGAATGAATACCTCTGATTTATTCTTGCACCACGTACAACTGAAAGAGATAAAAAATTCAAGTCATAGAACCTTCAAACCCTCTTAAAATGCACCTTCTCCTAATTCGCTCAAACTCGATCAACCATGGAAATGAATTAGACAAATTATCTCTACACACCAAATCTTCAACACACATAAGACATTCATAACACTCTTTCAACTCTATCTTGATTCCCTAGAACCACTTACACTCTCTCACATAGCTAGGATAAGTACTTTTACCCTCTCAGGTCATTTCAAGTTCAATAATGAACCATTACATGCACTTTAATATTTTGACTCTTCTTCTAAACATGACTAGGTCGGCCATGAACCTTAAGTTAAGTCATATAAACTTAAAAATAGAAAAATTTGCTCATAAAAACCATAATAATGACCCATGTAGACTTATAAATGAGCACCAAGACATCAAGACAAACCCAACTAGGCTCAAAATAAACAAATATGCTTCACCGAGCTCATTAAGAACTTAAAAAACTTCATCAAGATTTGACATGAATCCAATGGTTTAAAAATTTTCCATCATACCACTAAATCATCATCCATATGCTCACAATATTTTGCATCATCCATTCTTCTCACTTCACCAGCTCGTGGAATTATTTCCTACTCAAAATAGGCACTTTGAGGAACTCGTTCATCAACAATGAATCTCAAGATCACATGCTTGAGAAAATTAAACTATGTCATGTATCATGAATCATTGCATCTATAAAATGACATGTAAAACACATCAAATCAGGTTACAACCTCATGAAACATCATATATCAAAGAGAAATGAAGCCACTTCTCCTCTTCAACAAACTGAACTACCTAGAGAGCAATTTTGGAAGATCAACTAGTTTGCACCTTTACTGACACATTTAAGACCTTTAAATGAATTGGGTAGGAATATAATTCATCCCTTTTCACTCTCAATTGGATATCTAACACTAATTAAATCAAAATCATTGGTCATATACATACATCTTCTCACCAAAGAAGTGTTGCCTGATCAAGTCAAACTAGGTCATACTTGTGACCTCAACCATGTCAACTCATCACAATTTCAAAGATCAACCAAAACATTAAATAATTTACATTAGGTGTTAATAAATCCTTGAATTCCAATAGAATTCATCATAAAGCCCACAAGTTCTCAAGCACTTCCTGTTCATCAAGCCATTGCTAAATACTACCCTTTTGGCCTTAACACCATTCAACTAGCTTTGACTTATGCAGGTCATCATTGTTAGGATAAAATATTATTATTATCCTAATTAATTATGCATTATATAATTTATTATTTAATTAATGTTATTAATTAAATAATGTTGTTATTTGGTTTTATTAACCATATTATTTGTTTTATTCAAAACATCATGGATGTTGTTATATTGTTTTAACAATATAATTGTTTGATTGTATTTTTGTGATTCCCGGATGTATTATGAAAGCTGTTGTAATTTTGGTTGTACCTGTGTAACCTTTGTTTGTGACTTCACATGACTGTACAATACCTATAAGTATTGTAGCCTCCTTCTATTGTAAATTGGTTGATTGAGTTTAATAGTAATATTATTAGGCGTCCACCCCTGTTGCTCAATTTACATTTGGTACCAGTAGCGTATTGAAGCTCCTGGTAAGGTTGGAGAAGGTTACAGAAGAAGGAGAATTTTTGGAGAATAAATCTACATCAACGGAGAGCCATTGTTGCCTCTTGTAGCTTCCCAGAACCATCCCTGCAAACTCACAACCTCCTGTGTGAATTCTAGGTAAACGTAAAGCAATTTTTTTTTTGCCTTGGTGCATTGCACCAGGAAAATTTTCTCCCTGAAAGCTGATCATTTTCAGAAATATTTAAAAAAAAAAAATTGACTCCATTAGGGGTTTTATCTCTATTATTAGAGAATCCTTTTAGGTTCTACTAAAATAACAGTCCATCAAATTTGGAGGACCAAGCTCCCACCAAGCTATGTTGAACATCGACCGAGTTTTGTTGCCAACCGAGCTGGTATCATCTGACCGAGTTGCATTCGATTGAAGTCAATAACATGTTCTTTATGCATTAGGGGGAGAGCAACCACCTTGACAATGACCAAGATTACATGACTCACCTGTATTGGAGTTTAAGTGGTTTCAACATTGAATGAGTTGAGGACAAGCTCCTGAACCAACACAAGACAAGCCTAATCTACTCCCCCCCGAGCTTCCCTCATGCCAAGTGGACCTGTAACACAAGCCACTACAGTGGTCGTGGCTTCAATCACCAGCTAACCCCTGCAACCCTCCACATGAAGCAAAACAGTGGATACAGATACAAAGAACCTGCGAAATCTAAAAAATGGCAGACTTGGCAAAAGGTAGCAATGGCATCATTTACCAAAGCCGTCGTCCATCCTAATGTTGAGCAATCCCCTCCTCATAGCGACCATGACCTATAATAGGAAGATCCACGATCCTGCACAAAAAAATCAACTACCTGTCAAGGTAGATCAAGGAAATAAAAATGGTGGAAAGAAATATTAAAAACGTGGAGATCAAAATCAAAGCAATAAAAAAATAGAGACGGAATTCAATCAATGCAAAGGCATTTCTAATACAAACAAGGAGATAAATATTAGTCTCGGATCCATTTTTTGAGCATGGAAAAATCCCTAATCGAACACCCTTCTCTCGTATGCAGCTCCATGTGGACTCCAACTCAGCCAAGTTTTCATTTTTCAAAGGTGAGTCGAATTTACCCTTCATTAAATACAATTTTGCTTTATTTCATATGCTCAAGCGCTCATAAGAGCCAAGGCGGTTAGAGAGAAAGCCTTAGAAGTGGGAGGTGCATGGTTCAAATCCCACCCTGAACTTGCTCTTTCAAATTTGGAATTTAGGAAAATTTGGTGGAATCACTAAATTTAGAAGGAATCTTTTCTGAGAAAACCATGACTTCGTTATAACTAAGGCTAAATTTTTAGGAGAAAACCCTAATTTAGGGTTAAAAAATTTTTTCTCCTATTCAGCCTGTTTTTTCATTCTGGACATTTTTTTTTAAAGGAAGACCTATCCAAAAACTTGCATTTTGGGCTATATTTTTGTAATTTTTTGGCGTATTTAGGGTCATTTTGGGCTCCGGAGGCCACCAGGGCCCACCAAAAAAATAAATTTACCTACCATTCAATTTTTTCTAGAATTTTGAATGTAATTACATATTGAAATATATTGTACTAATATGTACAGGTTGCCATAAGTCAACTACAAACTTTGTAACTACTCAGAAACTAGCAGAATTGTAATAAAAAAATAGTAAAAAATTGGTTCTATAACACTCACAAGATCCTAGATCTCATTTACAGTGTTTGGTATATACGGTGCCTCTGGGAAGTGCTTACGAGTAAATCATGTCGCAACTACTACTGCACTTAACACCTAATATAGCTGCAACAACATCGTCTGGGCATCGACCCTTTAAATCAACAGGGAGTAATAAGGTCACAGTGCACACACTATGAGCCATCCCATCCATCTATGAATGATTGCACGACATAAATCCAAAATGAGAAATTATCCAAGTATATAGCGAAGTTATGCACACATATGAGGATATTTCTTTGAGTCGGTGTCAATAATCTCACAGACCCCATTTCAGTATTGTCTTGGTACCACGTATTGAATTCTTTCACGTACATTAATGCCTCTTTCACGTACCATCGGGTTTATAAAAAGGGTGAGCTTCTTCCACGTACCGTTGGGTATATCAGAAGGGCGTGTATATAGAAAGGTTTGGTATATCAGACTGATGGCATATAGATTGGGAGACCTTATACCTGGAGTGATAAAAGCCAAACCTTGTCAGTGATCTCTGCAAAATGGATACCAATGCCCCCAAATTTTTTCTTTCAGATTCAAAACAACTCAGAGGAAACAACTATGTTGCATGGAAGACAAAAATCAAGACAAAGCTTGAGTTTGAATAAATCTGGCTTGTTGTGAATGGTACTCTGACCAGATCAACTACTGATACAACACAATAGTGGTAGTTTGATAAAGCCGATCAGAAGGCCAAACTCATCATCTTGTTTGGAGTGTCCAACGATGTGCAACCCCACATTAGAGATGCCAAAACATCCAAAGAAGCATGGGATAAGTTGAGCACATGTATACAAGGCCAAGAACAAGAATGTTATACTAAATTTGCAGAGTCAGTTACACACATTGAAGTTCAAGCAGAATGAAAAAACAGAAGCTTTCCTAAGAAGAGTTGCAGAATTGAGGGCTTCACTTCTAGCCCTGGGAGAACCAGTCACAGATGATGCTCTCATTCCCATTGTTCTGAGAGCACTCCCCTCTTCTTACCACATTTTTTTCACAACACTAAACATGTCAGATACGACAGTTAGTTTTGAAAAATTGGTAAACCTACTGCAACAAGAGGAAGCCATGCACAATAAGGATGATGAAGAGGAGCAGGACACTTTCTTCACATCAAAAATGGAAATGAAAAGGTAAAGGAAAACCTAATTCCTATCAAAAATCCCAAAATCAAAATCAGTATCAAGGGGATAGACAATAGAAGAAGCAATGTCCAATTTGTAAAAGAGGACATAACCTACAATATTGTTCGTATAATACTTACAAGAAAGGTTCATCAAGAAACTCTGGACCTCCACAACAATCTCACAAGGGACATTCTAACTACAATCAAGGGAAGAAAAAGGGGAACTGGAAAAGAAGACCCCATCAGCAAGGAAATATTGTTGAGCAACAAGAACAGTTCAGAAAATGAAGACTTCTCGTTCACTGCTTGATCAAGTGAACCATCCACATCATCTAGTAATGTTTGGTATGTTGATTCAGGGGCCACTCAACACATGACCAGCCATAGAGACTGGTTTATTTCAATGAGGGACACGCCATCAAAAAATCAATGTTTCGTTGGGAGATGATTCTTCATATATAGTTCAGGGGATTGGGAACATTTCTCTACCCCTTGGTTCATGCAAATGCAAGACTATCGGATGTCTTATATGTCCCTGGGTTGACTAAAGAATCTTCTTTCAGTCAGTCAACTCCTAGATCACAACCTAAAAATTGACTTTGATAGTCAATCTGGTAAGAAAATGTGTTTGATTCGAGACAAATCAGGAGGCTCGAAAATAGTTACAAAAGCCTCCAATGTGGGAAGCATGTTCCAACTTGATTTTGTTCACAGAGATGATCAAGCACTTGTGGCTAAGAACTCCACCTCAGCATAGTTATGGCATCGAAGATTTGGTCATGTAAGTTTCAAATATCTTGAAACACTTCACCGGCGTAATATGGTACATGGGCTACCATCTCTTCATAAGGATACAAATGAGTGTCATCACTGCCTAGCAGACAAACAACATAGAGTTTCATTCCAAAGGAGTACATTTTGAGCTCATGGTAAACTTGACCTAGTTCATACCAATCTTTGTGGTCCGATGTAGCCAAGTCATTTTGGGTTCCAGTACTTCATGCTTTGTGTTGACGACTATTCGAGAAAAAAGTGGATTTTCTGTCTTTGCAAGAAAAGTGAAGCGTTTGAAACCTTCAAAAAGTTCAAAGTAGCAATTGAGAACAAAACTAGTCATCACATAAGAACTCTCCACTCAAATCGAGGGGGGGAATTCACCAGTGATGAGTTTAGAGACTACCTACAAACTCACGGGATTCGTCAACAAATGCCTCCTCCACACACACTGCAGCAGAATGGTGTTGTTGAGAGAAGAAATTGTACTATCATGGAAATGGTGTGCAATGCATGATCGATTGACTCTAGTACTAGCAAAGACATTCAGGGAAGAAGCAACAAAGACAATAATGTATTTGTTGAGACAGAGTGCCCACAGTTGCTCTTGACAGGATTAACACCACAAGAAGCATGGTCAAAAATGGAAACCATATTTTTCACACCTTAGAGTATTTGGGTGAAAATTAAGCTATGCACATACCCAAGTAGAATAGGAAGAAATTGGACATGAAGTCACAGAAACTTGTCTTCATTGGGTACATTGAAGAGACTCTTGGGTACAAATTAATGGATCCTAAGGACTAGAAAATTCTACACCGGCAGAGATGTTGAGTTTTTTGAGAAGAAGGAAGCAGAGACTCCTCCTCCAAACTCATCAAGATGTAGATTCTTCACCAGTTGTAAAAACCAAAGCTGATGTTCTCACTGATTATTAAAGTGAGTACATGGGGATGACGCTGTTGATCAGATAGAACCACAACCCATAAGAACAGTTCAACGCATGCCTAAATGGAGTACTAGCACATTAATATGGAGATGCAAAAAATGGATGCTCCGTCTAGATACATCCACCTCTGGACCATGGACTTATAGTAAAGAAAGAGAGGAATTTAAATTTGTTTTAATGTGTAGAGTTATTGAATCTGATGAGCCCTCTATAGTCCAGGAAGACCTACAATCAAAAGCTTGAAAGGATGCCATGGATTCTGAATATCAATCAGTGACGAAGAATAACACTTGGTAACTTGTCGATCTTCTACCAAGAAAGAAACCCATTAGATGAAGATGGATATTTAAAAACAAAGTACTCAGAGTATTTGGGTGCAAAGCAAGCATGCATCACTGCACCCCCCGAATGGCCAGGATGTGAATAGGACGTTCGGTGCGATTGGGACACATGGGATCACCTCTCAAGCTGTGGGACTTGGGCTCGAGGTGAACCTCCGGAGAAGGCCGGCTTCCTCTTCCTAAACTAAGTGATGTACTACTCCTAGTGTAACAAAAATGATTATCTAGTCCTATGCTAACATTTTCATGGGGTTTTAGGGAAAGAGATTTACAGAAATGAAACTATACTAGGGATGGTGATGCACCGAATAAAGGGTGTCTTCAGATTCAGGAAGGGTTAATTTGAAGAGGGTGTGTGCACCACAGGTCAACTTCACCTACTGCAACTTAGAGAGGGTACATGATACCACAGACTAAGAGACACGCGTTCCCTTGGTTAAACTGTATCAGACTGAGAAATATACCAGTTTCCCAGCGAAGAAGGATGAACTCAAGAAGGGTGAATAGACACCACAACTCAACTGCATGCAATACTCCACCACTCGATAAGCACAGAACTCCAAGAACCTGCAATAGAACTTAAACTTGCACAGTGTACCTGCAAGTATGAGAAAGGCACAAAAAAGCATAGAAGGATGAAAGGACCGAGATTAGTCACAAAACACACACTTTTATTGCTTCAATAACATGCACAATGCATCATACATTCAGAAGAGGCAATAGTTGCCATTACAGTCTTGAAGAGGAGGCTTGAAAGTTCTCTCAACACACAAGAACAACTTGCAGAAGAGAGAGGATTTTTGAAAAGTATACACTCGCCTGAGATATCTAACTGTCCAACTTGTCTGAACTGTTGGAACCCTTTGAAATGAGCTTCCAACTTACATTTATAGAAAAATATGTGAGAAAGAAGAGGAAATGGTCATAATTACATTCCTAAAATGAAGGCCCATGATGTATTTATTGCAGTTAGTTGAACTACCTGAGAAGGTTCCATCATGGGTCATTAATTGCCTGATGACCTAGTCTTCTCAATTAATTAAAAGAATATTTAAATAAAATATTTAAATAATAATAATAAATATTATTATTAAAATATTTAAATAAAAATATTAATTTAATTAACATAATGTTGGGACCCCCCCGTTGACCCGTTTGACTTGAAGAGTAGGGGGGTCCATGTGGATAGAGTCTAGACATATCCCAACTTGACGAGCTTCGAGCAACATACCGAACTCACCGAGCTCTCAATCTGCATTGAGCTCTTCTCACCTCTTCTAATGCTCATCATCGGGTCATTCAGACTGCAACTCGGCTCATCCTAAGTCACTTATTTCGCTGACAACCGAGCTTGAATCTCTATTGACCAGTGACTCGGCACGAGTTTAGCTTGTCGAGCTCTCTTTGAATTTTCAGTTTGGCATTAATGCTTGATGAAATAAACAAAGTTAATTAGAATGAATTACTGAGCAGTTGTATGCTCGAGCTATTCACTTGACTTGGTTCCCATCCAAGCGTTCCTCGACTGACTCACTCGGTTATCTGAATCTTTCATGCGAGCTTTCTCCCGAACTTATTTTTAACGTGAACCGTGTCTTAGTCTTATGCATATGGCTTATGCAGCGAATTCTTTCCTCTGAGGCACTTGACACCTAGATCGGTTCCTCAACCCATTCCAATTTGAACCTGTTGCTTGCAATGGATACCTCACCGTGTGTAAAGTACCGAGCTCCACTGCCTTCATTCTTAGAGTCGTCCTTACACGTTTGTGTGCTCAACTAGCATTTTTATTCTCGAACCTTTACCGTTTTCTGTGATGTATCCATGCAAAACCATTTTCTATAAATTCTTCGACCTCGCTTGCACACTTTATTTTTCAATTGGCTCTGCAATGACTATTCTTGATTCAGACTTGGCATTTAATCCGTGAATACTACACTCTTAGAGCGAGCTAAACCTGACTCCATTCGACTTGCTATGACTACCAACTTCTCCTAAGCCTCATCGTTTTGGTGCTACTGCAGAACATCTCGTCTGTTCCTCTTCACTCCATGTGAGGTGAACTAAAACAAACATGTTCTGATGAGCCCTCAAGTTCTTTTACCGATGAGCTCCCTATTGTCACAGGATTTTTGACTCAGTGAATTCCATTTGAAACTCTTTCAGTGCCGAGTTATTTCCATCGTAGCCCGGCCGACTCGTACTTATCACCTAATTGACCGAATCGCTCCATGTGATTTGGTTCGCCTTCGCTCGTGTCTTACTGATCGAACATGAACTCAAATGTATTGAATTCCACATTGAAACTCCGGAATCGTCTTTATTAATAGACCGGGATACTCGTTTTGAACCCCGCTTTTCATTCTATCGACGTCTGAGTTCATTTTCTCTCTATACTACGCTTGTCGTCATGTCCCTCCCCTCACATGAAGCTTGCGACTCTAATCCATGATTATATGGCATAGGTAGATGTGAGCTACACCATATACTCATTTTTCCAGAAACTAAAAGATCCTTTATGTTACAATTTTCAAAACATAAAAGGAGCCCTTCAAAAAATACATTGAACAACTGGGGCAGCCAAGAGGACCTTGGAAAAATTTACAGGTAACAACCATATGAATTCTTCCTTAGTCGTGGATCAAAGCTAATAGAAATAAAGCTAGATAAAATTAGCTTGAAACTACAGTATAATCGTCCCGTCCATTATAAACAAACACAGCTTTTCTGATCCTGGTAAAAGAATACTGTTATTGTCTGATTGGACGTACATAATGGAAGGGTATAAATATTACTTCTGCCCACAGAGTTTTTCAAAGAGACCATTTACACGTAACAAGGATGCAGCATGCAAAACGGCCGACTAGGTATTTTAGAGTTGACCTTCACATTCAATTCGTTTCTAGGAGAAGGAATGCTGAACAATATGAATCGTTTCATTCTGCACCGTTTTAAACCTTCATCTCCTGGTTCAGACAAATTTTATGAAGCCTTGAAGGTCGTGACTCCAATCCATCGTACACGGCAGTGAATATGTGTTTCCTGCAACTGCTTGTTGGAAGCGCTAAGAAGGCTTCGACTGTATTGCACACGTCTGCTCCCTGGTTGATGATTTTCTCTCGCGGCCACCGAACTGGACGATTTTTGAGCACTCTGCTTTCCTGTTACTCGATATCATTTGACAAATATCTGCATAATGAGACGAGCGGCCTGTAGCCTCCGCAGAAACTGGTATCACGTCGCGTTTTTTCCATGACCCGCTCTAATTCACAACTATCCTATTAATCCTCCCGGTGACTCGCACAAAGACTCGGACCACTCCAACTGCGCGGGGTTTTCATGATGGATTGCCATCTTAATTTTTCCCATTTGGCAGTGTTTGCCTAAATCTCCCCTTCGCGGAAGTTTAGTCATGGTTTGCCAAACCAATATTTCCACGGTTGGCAGTTTGACCCGATTTCTCCAACGCGAAGTGAACAGCCTCAGCGCGGGATTTAACAGCTTGGCCCGCCATCATCAAATTTCTGCTTGGCATTGCTTGCCGGAATCTCCCCTACGCGGAGTGAACCACATGGTTTGCCATCTTAATTTTCCCATTGGCACTGGTCGCCTTATTTCCCACGTAACGGCCCCTCGCATGAAGCTTGCGACTCGTCTCTACGAGCCCCGAGTGTTTTCATTGCTGAATAACTCCCACCGAGCCTTGTTTATCCTTACTGGGCTCTATTTCCTCTGAATCAGCGAGCTTCTCATGAGTTTCACCAAGCTCTACGCATCGAGCAGATCTGCCTTCTACTGAACTCAGTCACTAGATTGCTTCAATGCAGCTGCGCTGCCCATAACCCAAAGCGTTTTGCGAGCTCGTGTTAATGTCACATTCATGTGGTGAACATCAGCTACAAAGCCAACCCCATGATTTGAAAGCTCGGACACAAGACATAATGATTATATCACGCTCCTGGCACTGAAAGGCATCTACCGTATTGATATATAAACCTTTTCCTTCATCAGATTTGAGGACAACGTAAAAAATCTTGGTGCAAAAAGTTTCAGTTTGTAGCTTGTAAGGTGTGATAATTTCAAAAGAAACCTTTATGCTTGCCAATTTAGTGACTCATTTGAAGATGCTCATATAATTGCAAAGCAAATTGTGCTTCATGAATATTCTGATATGAAATAGTTCCACCTCTATGAGATTCACTTCCATGAGTTACATCGTAAAACAAGTAAGGTCTCAATAGAGAATCTTTGTGATAAATTTCATCATGTCTCCTGGTAACACTCTCACTGTCACTTAATCGATTTTGATAAAAATATCTTGAAGGAGAATCCCAAATCTGAGGATGCATTCGATACTGAACAGATAACAACATAGTTAGACAACTTGCTTGCTGGAAGCACTCAAAAAGGCTTTTTACCATACTGCAACATGTATGACTGCCTAGTTAAATACTGTCAACCGGATGAGATCTCACCATGGTATTTCAACAACTCATCACTGTCAGCACATGTTTTTAAGCTCGAAACTAAGAAAATCCCTTTGGTACGAGTTTCACCTTCCATACATCAGATGGTCTGCTTCCTTAAACTTCTCTACAACACTTCTCCCAGCAATGGGTTGTTTCGCTCCATTCGACAGTTTGATCATTAGTAAGAAGAGCTTATTACATTGTTACCACTATCAGTGAGCAACTCGGTCCGCCTCCTTTATGCTACGATGCTTCGTATTGATGAGCTTGGTATTACCTCCTTACATCGCGTTGTTTTCCCCCATGACCTGCTCTAATTCACAAATGTCCTATTAATTCTCTTGGTGACTCGCACAATGACTCGTACCACTCCAAGCTGCGTGAATGATTCTCATGACGGATCGCCCATCGTATGATTCTCCACTTGGCAATTTGATCTGATTTCTCCCCATGCTCGGAAGTATCACCATGGTTTACCAACCTAATATTTCCACTTGGGAATGTATTCCCTGAGTTCCCCTATTCATAATGCCTTAGTGCTGGGATTTTATACATCTCTTCTGACCAAATTGGGCTTGTTATAGCTCATCGACCCAAAAAATCTCACTTGGCAATGCGGCCTTAGGGGAACCCGCAGAGTATCAGTTTGCCATGGAAAGCATACCATGACGTAAACATCCTTCCCACTTGAGCAAGAGGGGAAAGTTCTCCACCGTTCCCAACCAGCATGCAGGATCGCCATGATTTTTACCTGGTCAAGAAGCCGAGTCGTAGCCAGACTCAGGAAATCTCTAGTTGGCATCCCACGAAGCACCCCGGGCATGGTACATCAGAAAATCAGTGAGCATCTCGTACAGAGATGGAGTTAGAAATCCATGACAGTTTCCGCAGGGCGATACCTAAAAAACCGTAAGGGGGGGTTGATCCTGATGTTCTGGTTGTTTACGTCGATGATCTAGTCGTGACTGGCAGTTTGTTGAAGAAAATCTTGCAGCTGTAGTAGAAGAATCGAATCGAAAGTTTTACATGAGTTGATCTCGGCCTTATGCACTATGTCTTGGAAAGTCAAGTCCATGGCAGAAAGCTCGATCAAATCTTTTCTCAAGTTTTGCAAATGAGGCTGAGATTGTGTTCATTGACTGTTTCTAGTAGTGGCTGGAAGTTGCATTCCAGCGCCTACACCCATGGAGTTTGATATGGTGGTTATCTAGATGAAGCTACAAGCTCCTGAAGTAAGGCCACTCTCTATCGTCCAGCTTTCGGGAGTCTCGTTTACATGATTTTATCACTAACTATATGCAGCTTTGCAGTGAGTTTATCTAGTCCAGGTTCATTAGGAACCCAAATTTTCTCATTGGAAACATCATAAGGACATTTTGAGATATCTCAAAGGATCAGTGGATCTTGGTCTAGAATACAAGAATAACGAAACTTCTTCTTGACTGATATTCAGATTCAATCTGCAGGTAACATTGATGATAGAAAATCCACTTCTGGATTTGTATTCTTTATGGGATCTGGACCAATATCATGGGGAAGTAAGAAACAACACTTTGTTTCTCATTCTTCCACAAAAGTCGAGTATTGCTCTACAGGAGAAGTTGTCTGTGAAGTGATTTGGCTACGTCGCATACTAGAAGGACTTGAAATACCACAAGACAAACTGACCACCATGTATGTTGACAATGAAGGTGTTCTCAAACTTGTTCACAATCCATTTTTTCATGAGAGAACAAAGCACATTGAGGTACAGGTTCATTTCATACGTGAACATGTGATTGAAGCACAACATCTAGCTTTAATTTTGTTCAACAGCTGAACAACGAGCAGATATCTTCACGAAGTCACTTGCACGTGACAAGTTCGAATTGTTCAGGGAGTTCCTCTCCTCATCCCTTGAGGAAATGCAAAATTAAGGGGAGGAATATTAGGACAAAATTTTAGTATTATCCTAATTAATTATGCATTATATAATTTATTATTTAGTTAATGTAATTAATTAAATAATGTTGTTATTTGGTTTAATTAACCATATTATTTGTTTTATTCAAAGCATCATGGATGTTGTTATATTGTTTTAACAATATAATTGTGTGATTGTATTTTTTTGCTTCCCGGATGTATTATGGAAGCTATTGTAATTTTGGTTGTACTTGTGCAACCTTTCTTTTGTTTGCACATTCCTGTTATTGTAAATTGGTTTATTGATTTCAATAAATATTATCAGGATTCCGCCCCTATTGCTCAATTTACAATCAAAACACCTCAAAAATATTTTAAATTTCTTTTAAAATGTATCATAGCTCCCAGAGATCTCATAACACCAGTTTAGACTTAGGGTCTAAAACGGAAAAATTGTGATAAAATCCTTCTTTCCTAAAATACAAGCAAATCTAAGTGGGGTCCACTCACTGTCATGAACTCCAGATCACCATTTCCATATGAAATATGGAGACATATTATCTAACATAAAATCATCAAATTTGATGATTCAATCCATTTTGGGCTCAAAAAATCAAGTTTTCTACTATATGCTCAATGAACTAGGGTTTCAAACTAATAAAAATTTACTTACCTTCTTAACATTCGTTCATAAATATTTTGGCCTCATTTGATCTAATCTCAATCCAACTCTAATATCTTCTTATATTCATTCCCAAACATAATTTAAAGGCTCGTGGTCCCACACAAACCATAATGCGTGTCATCCAAATCCATTTCTCTCATTTATCATCAGCTAAGAAACATGCTTTCATAGGAGCTTGAATAGGACCCTAAAAACATCATAACTGGGTCAATATATTCTTTAGATTGATTTGAAATTTTGTCCACAACACCATGTCATAAACCTAAGAACATCTCCGAATTCTCATTAAGTCATAAATATGTCTGAAACTTCTCAACCACTAGGGCTTACACAACTCGGTCTTAGGGTTTTGGCATAATCTAGACCAAAACAGAGTGCCTTCTAACACCAAAATAAAAGGCATGAAAACACTTATGAATGAATTTACATACTAAAATTGATATTCTTAAATACCATCTATGAGTGTCTTCAAAATCTCACACACACATTCAAGTGACTATAAAGCTCCAATAGACCTCCAAACACTAGTATTAGGCCGCATAGTTCACGACCTAGACCACGTAAACAAAAACCATGACTATCTCCTTCCAAGGTCTCTAAAAGGACATAACACACTTGAGAGGTTAACATGTCTCATACCCTTGCATGCTTACATAGCTCACATGAAGTGCTACACCTCACTCTCATGCTTCATTTGTCCTTCAAACACCTAGACTAGGTCTAGATGAACACCTGATTTAACAAAAAAATGAAATTTTTGAAATCCTAATTGCAGAGTCACATAAGATAAATAAAAAATAAAGCACATATCTGAAACAATCACTAAACTAGATAAAAATGAAACCCTAAGTGCAAGAGGGAGGATAAAATTATTATTTGATATCGTAATAAATCCCAAGGTGTGTTGGACTGAAAAACTAATAAACATGAGGAGGATACTATAGCAACTACACTCAAAAAAAAAATTAATTTCCTGAACTAGGGCACCTAGACTGGGGCAAGGGTACCTAGACTTTAGAGACATTTTTTAGGCTCCTGTGATTATGTAAATCTTCATAAACTAGTTTTTTTGTATCACAAGGTGTTCGTTTACCTTCGTTATTGGTCACCCATATGTCACATTATGTCCACAGAAATCACATGTAACCTACAAAGAGAGAGATATCCTACAAATCCTAAAAGACACATCAAATCCTAAAAATAAAAAGATACAAATAAGGAGTCAGACTGACCCCTGTGGTCACTCGACAGAGTGAACTTATGATCAAGTGTTGCACTACATCTCAGATTTCATGTAGTTCTTGTGTGTGTGTGTGTGTGTGTGTGTAGAAATTATGCTCTAGGAAGCTCTTGTACAAGATGCACTTGATAATGAGTGATAGCTAGATGTAGCAATGTGGATAGTTGTGTGGATGGTAAAATGAACTTCCCCTCCTATGCGTGTATGCAAACAATGTAGTCCCTTGTCCCTTAAGTGAATGCTAGATGGATGCCTTGATGCTCTTAGAATGCCTTTAGATACAACCTTAGGAAATGATAATTGATGCTTAGAGCTTGGTCCTTTATTATGGTCACATAACATTGTATTTATATGATTCACTTGTTTTAATTTTGTAATTGACAACTAAAATGTCGACCAATAAGAAAACAAGATTCTCAAAAGATAAAATAGTCCCAAGAGAGATGAGTAAGATACAAAGAGGTTGGGGTGCCTGGAGGTGATGAGGGCACCTAGGTGTTAGCGTCCCAGTTAGGCGTTGGTGTCTAGAGTTAATAAATATGAGTAAGTGAAATACCCACTGGGTTGTGGGTTGAGCAAAACCAAAGATGAAGCAAGAAGTACATAAAAGAGGCCAAAGATAGATTTCAATTACTAGTTTTCTCGCTTAGGAATCATATGAATAGTAGTATGTGTTTAGGACCTAGAAATGTACGTAAGTGCATTATTTTGTGTCTAAATTTTCCCCCACTATATGTTGTTGAGTGTATACTTGATAACATAGTAGATAAGAGATGTGTACTTATAACCATGTAGATCAATGGAAAAAGCATGTCGAAGAGACAAGAAAAAGCGTGGAGAGATAAAAATGAAGCGTGGAAGCTAAGGAAGAGGAAGTGACCCTAGGGGTAAAGCATATGTGTTGTGTCATGTTGTATGTATTTTTGTTGTTGTATTTTGCTGATGTAGGACTGCTTCTTGTTGTGTATTAAGAATGGACTTACAAAAGAAGATCAAATGAAGAAGTCAAAAATATGTATATGAAAAATTTTCATAAGTATGTAAAAAGTATGAGAACATGTGTAAAAAGGAACGTGTGCACCTAATCCATGATGAGTAGAAATGGATAGAAAGAGTCCTGAACATTTTGTATATGAGCGGGTGTTTTTTAGGTGATCTCATGTTAAGAACAATTGTTTTGGGGTGATCTCACATTAAGAACGGTTTTTTTGGGAAATCTCACGCCAAGAATGAGATTTTTTGGTGATCTCACGCCATGGAAGAAGAGTGTTGGGGAGAAAGGTCTAGTGTTATTCTCCATCCCTGACTACTTCCCAAAATTTATACACCACTGTAGATGGTGTGATCCTTCTTTGTTTCGTGTTGTTCCAATTTGATCCAAAGAAATAGAAAAAAGGAGATAGAATGTATTCTGATTTCTAGAGAATTATGCATGTACTGTGTAAATTACTCTGTGAACTACTGAAAACTTTGCTAATCTGAGAAAGTGACAGCAACTACCACTGGTTATAGGTGCCTAGGAAAGGTTAGGAGCACCTAGGTGCTAGTGTTTGTATTTGGTCACTAGTTTCTGTGTCAAACTGAGGATCCAATTCAAATTATGGGCCATTTTTGTAACTGTAGATTGTTATGTTCCTATACTGTGAATACCTAAAGTATAACTATGTAATGCTATATGGGTGACTGATTCACCGAATTTATACCCCCTTGTTTGGGGTGAATTCGACGTTGCTAAGAGAATGCAGCCCAAAGGAGAGGACCTTAAACTAATTTGAAACTGATATCTTGCAGGGGAGGGGAGTGTGTTTGGTAGATTCTAAGGAACATGCAAACAAAGTGGTTGCAACATGTGTTAGTGCAATCAAGACAAAAACACATATAGAAGATAATGTGTAATCTAGCAAGCAAGAAGACAATGTGGACCACAAAAAATAAGGTGTCAAATATGGGACATTGCTCACAATGTCACAAGACAATTAGGGCAAAAGCGGCCAAAATCATACAAACAATGCACAAGCAAGACATAGGGCAACTCCTGAAAAATTGTGGCATACAATGGAAAATAGTGAAAATTAAAGTATCAGACAACCATGATGGAAAATAGTTCCTACAAAGGAAATGTTACACATGAAGCACACGTTAACATGTTAAAAAGATAAAAATTATGTCAAGATGGCTATGTATTGATAGAGTAGTGTGCTAGTAAGAATAGGAAGTAGTATAAAATGAAACAATAATACCTTTAGTGTGTAAGAAAGTAGATGCCCCTAGGAGCCTCGGTGGGACTGGTAAGAGGTATAACATCAAACATCTATGTTGTGTGTAAAAATGTGTATAAAGTTTTCATTCACAACTAGAGAACAAGTGAGTGTGCATGTGTATATGATAAATATAATGACATACGAAGCATCCATCTAGCATGGAAACAAAGTGTACATATAACTAGTATAAGCAACCAAGAGTATGTGCAACCAAGATATGCAATATGCTTTGAATGAGTGAGATGAAATGATATGCAATGTGAATGTGATAGGAGCAGTGTGCCCCCTGAGCAGATGTATATGGATGTTGATCAGATGAGGTTCATTTATAAAAAATCCTTCGACAATAAAGAATGAACCATAGAACAAGAGTGCATTATCAGGAAATGGTTTGAACATGTGTGCTAGAAAGATATATCAATGAAGCATATAATGTAAAGCGTGTGAATGTGGTGAGGTTCATTTCAGATTGAGACACTAAGCAATTGAGTATAAACTATGGAACTGGAGTGTGTCATAGGGTAGTATGTTGTGTGAGAATGGAAAGCTAGAAAGATGTGTCATTCAACACAGAGCGTGAATCATGTAGTGTGTGAGGTCAATGGATGTAGTATGCCCTTAACAGTCAAGTTTGAACCTTAGCACAAGAGTGTGTCATAGCGTGGTGACGATACAAGGTATGTATCAAGTTGTGTATTAATAATTATTAGAAATAGGAAGTATGAAGCAAGAAGCGTAATAGTAGAAATGATAGATACTTGATGATGCTAAGAGGGGGGAAGAAATCATGATGCCCCCTAAGTGTGTAATGAGGTGGAGATCTAGTCAATGTTGTTAAGGGGATCAATGTAAGGAGTAGTTTCCTTTTAAAAAATGATTGGTTGTAGCTTATGTGGGATTGATAATGATGAAGAATACTTAAGAGGAGGAGGTTTTGTACCGATTTTTAGAGGAGGTTGCTTAGGATTTTTTGACATGGCAGAAGACTTAGTAGGAGGAGGTGATGGAAGATGAACCTTGAGAGGTGGTTTCTTAGTTGGAGTGGGTTGGAGGGGTGGCACTTAAATGACTGAAGAGGGAACACAAAAAGTGATGGAATGATGCTCATTAGACATAGATGAATCATATTTAAGAACCCAATGAGATTTAGTAATTGGAGATAAACATGTAGCAACATTTTGCGTATAATACCATAATGCTTAAAGTAGCCAATTTTTCATTTTAGAGCATAGTAATCATTGTCATCATGTCCATTAATTCAATGATAATTAAAATATGGATGACCTTGATATTTTGCAAGCCAATAAGGAGGATAACAATGAGTAGATGGCGAGTTGATCAATTGATGAGTGGGGAGATGTAGAAGAATATCTTATTGTGTAGAATTGAAATCAAACTTGAGAGGTGTGGGGAGCGATAATACTTGGGGTTCACTGATATGAGCAAATATAGAAGACATAGAAGGAGAATGATATGTGAAATAAAAACAAGCATGGGCTTGATAAGCATCCTTAAGATGTTGGATTTTAGATTTAAGAGATGTAATCGTGGATTCCATAGCCTGAATTTTACCTTGAAATAAAGAATGTAAATCTTGAATTGACTTGCAAATGGATTGACTGGCATTAGGACTAGTAGAGTCATCGGAAAGATGATCAAAGATGGAACTTACTTGTGAAGGCGGCATATTTCTAGGGAGATACATAGTGTCTAGATTTTTTGGAGAACATCTTTGTAATGTGGGTGCATTTGAACCAATTGATGCAAGGAGACTTGACAAAACTTAAGAGCCATGAAGGAAAGAAAATGGGAAAAGTAAGGATCTGAGTGACCAATCACAAGTGGGGTTCACCAAATGATTTTACAAAAAATGGAATTTTTGAAATCCTAATTACAAAGTCACATAAGATAAATAAACAATAAAGCATAGATTTGACACAAGCACTAAGATATATAAAAATGAAACCCTAGGTGTAAGAGGGAGGATAGACTTAACTGATATTGCAATAAATCTTGAGGTGTGTTGGACTAGAAAATTGGTAAACATGAGGAGGATACTATTGCAACTGCACTCATAAATTTTTTTAATCCAAATGAGCCCATACTAGGGCACCTAGACTAGGGCGAGGGCGCCTAACACCAAAGACCTCTAATAAGTGCATGTGACAACATAAATACTCATAAACTAGTTTTTTTTGTGTCACAAGGTGGTCTCTAACCTTTGGTGTTGGTCACATCTATGTCACACTATGTCCGTAAAATTCACATGTAACTTGCAAAGAGAAAGATAGCCTGCAAAACCCCGAAACACATTGAATCCTAAAAAGAAAAAGATGAAAATGGGGATTCATAATGACCCTGACAATCACCTAATAGAGTGAACTTACGACCAAGCACTGTACTACATCTCAGAATCCATGTAGTTCTTGTGTGTGTGTAGAAATAGTGCCCTAGGAAGCTCTTGTGCAAGATGTACTTGATAACGAGTTATAGCTAGATGTAACAATGTAGATAGATGTGTGGATGGAAAAATGAACTTTCCCTCCTATGTGTGTATGCATAAAATGGAGTCCATTATCCCTTGATTGTATGCTAGATGGATTCCTTGATGCTCTTAAATACCTTTGGATGTAACCTTAGGTCATGATAATAGATGCTTAGAGCCTGATCCTTATTATGGTCACATAGCATTGTATTTATATGATTCCCTTGTTTGAATTTTTTAATTGACAACTGAAAGGCTGACCCATAAGAAAACAATATGCCCAAAAGATAAAATAGGCCCAAAAGAGGTGAGTAAGATATGAAGATGTTGGGGGTGCCCAGGGGAGATGAGGGCACCTGGGCGCTAACATCTTAGCTGGGTACAGGTGTCCAGAGTCAAGAAAGATGAGAAAGTGAAATACCAATTGGGATGTGGGGTGCATAAGACCAAAGAGAATACAAGGAATACATAAAAGAGGCCAAATATAGAATTCAATTACTAGTTTTCTCATTTAGGAATCATATGAATAGTAATATGTGCTTAGGACCTAAAAATATACCCAACTGCATGATCTTATGTCTACATTTTCCCCCACTTTATGTTGTTGAGTGAATACTCAATAACATAAAGTAGATAAGAGATATGTACCTAATAACCATGTAGATCGATGGAAAAAGCATGCTGAAGAGACGAGAAAAAACGTGGAGTGATAAAAATGAAGCGTGGAAGATAAGGAAGAGGAAGTGACCCTAGGGGTGAAGCGTATGTGTTGTGCTATGTTGAACCTATTGTTGTTGTGCTTTTCTTATATAGGGATCCTTATTTTTGTGTATTAAGGACGAACCTACAAAAGAAGAGAAAATGAAGTAGTCAAATATGTGTATATGAAAAATCTGCATAAGTATGTAAAAAGTATGAGAAAATGTGTAAAAAGTAATGCGTGCACCTGATCTGTGACAAGTAACAAGGGATACAAAGTGTACAGAACATGTTTTAGAAGAGAATTTTTTTGGGTGATCTCACTCCAAGAATGATTTTTTTGGATGATCTCATGCCAAGAATGAGTTTTTTGGGCGATCTCACGCCACAGCGGACGAGTGTTGGGGAAAAATTTCTAGTGTTATTCTCCATCCTTGACTACTTCCTGAAATTTATACACCACTACAGATGGTGTGATCCTGATTTTTTATGTGTTGTTCTAGTTCAATCCAAGGAAATAAAAATGAGATAAAATGCATTCTGATCGCTGGAATATTGTGCTTGTACTGTGTAAAATGCTCTGGGAACTGCTGAAAATTATGTTGATATGAGAACATGACTGTAACTACCCCCTGGCCATAGGCACCCAAGAAATTTTGGGAGTGCCCAGGCATTAGTGTCTATATTTATGTGTTAGTGTCTATTATGAACTGAGGATCCAAGTCAAATTATAGGCCATTTCTATAACTAAAGACTTCTTTGTTCTTGTACTATGCATGCCTAAATGTAAATGTGTATTGTTTTATGGGGTGACTAATTCATGTTGGTTGTGGAGCCTGACAGCCACATTTGATATGTATTTATGCATTGTAAAATATGGACTGTTCCTTATTAGGTCATAGATCTAATGGGTGGTTTTCTATGTTTCCCCGAAATGATAAAAAACCCTAATATCTTTAAAGGTTTGTGATGTATGAGGCTCATCGTATTAGTCATGGCACTATGAGAGAGATTTTTGTTGGACTGAATAAAAGGATTGGCTATTTCTGGTGGACGTAGCTCATTTTGGGTGAACCACGTTAAATTTGTGTCTTTTTTTTATTGCATTCTTTTCTATTTTGCGTTTTCTACATTATTAATTGCATGATGTTTATCTGTACAAATGGTATAATCCTAACAATTCACCCAATGTATGCCATCCTCATATGGAGTGCATGTGATGTTGTTATGATAATGCAACCCAAAGGAGAGGACCTAAAACGGATACCCTACAAAGGAGGAGGGGAATGTGCTTGGTAGAAACCAAGGCACATGCAAACAAAGTGGCTAGGACATGTGTTAGTGCAATCAAGACAACTATGCATATGGAAGACAATGTAGACAGCAAAAAGTGGGTGTCAAACATGGGACATCACACATAATGTCAGAAATGCAACTAGGGCCAAAGCAGCCAAAAGCATACAGATAATGAATAATCAATACATAGGGAAAAGCCCGCAAACAATGGCATATAATGGAAAATAGTGAAAAGTATAGTATCAGACAACCATGGTGGGAAATAGTTCTTGTAAATCAAAGGTGACACATGAATCACCCGTTAGAATGTTAGAAAGATAAAAAAAAAGTATGTCAAGATGTGTATGTATCGATAGAGTAGTTTACTAGTAAGAATAGAAAGTAGTATAAAACAAAACAATTACCCCTCTAGTGTGTAACAAAGTAGATGTCTGCATGAGCCTCAATGGGACTAGTAAGAGGTATAGTGCCAAACATCGGTGTTGTGTGTAAGGATATGTATAAAGTCTACATTCACAACTAAATAACAAGTCAACATGTAGGTGTATATGATAAATACAATGACATACAAAGTATTCGTCTAGCGTGGAAATAAAGTGTACATGTAACTATTGTAAGAAAGCAAGAGTATATGCAACCAATATATGTAGTATTTTGTGAATGAGTGAGATGGAATTATATGCAACGTGAATGTGATAGGAGAAATGTTCCCCCCAAGCAAATGTGTATGAATGTGAATGAGATGAGTTTCATTTATAAAATACCCCTTGACAATCAAGATTGAACCATATAACAAGAGTGCATCATTGGGAAATGGTTTAAACATGTGTTCTAGAAAGATAGATCAATGAAGCATAGAGCGTAAGGAGTGTGAATGTGATGAGGTTCATTTTAGATTGAGACCCTCAGCAGTAGAGTATAAACTATGGAACTGGAGTGCATCATAGGGTAGTATTTTGTGTGAGAATGGAATGATAGAAAGATGTGTCATGAAGCATAGAACATGAAACATGTAGTGTGTGAGGTCCATGGATGTAGTATACCCTTAATAGTCAAGTGTGAACCTTAGCACAGGAGTGAACCATAGGGTGGTGATTATACAAGGTGTGTATCATGTTGTGTATGATTGATGATTAGAAATAGGAAGTATGAAGCAAAAAGCGTAATAGTAGAAATGATAGACAACTGATGATGATAGGAGGGGGGAAGTAAGCATGACGCCCCCAAGTTTTTAATGAGGTGGAGATCTAGTTAATGTTGCTAAGGGGGTCAATGTAAGGAGTAGTTTCCTTGATAAAAATTATTGGTTGTATCTTATGTGGGATTGATAACGTTGAAGAAGACTTGAGAGGAGGAAGTGTTGTACCAATTTTTAGAGGAGGTTCCTTAGAGAGTTTGTGACATCGTAGAAGACTTAGTAGGAGGAGGTGATGGAAGATGGACCTTGAGAGTTGGTTGCTTAGTTGGAGTGGGTTAGAGAGTTGCTACTTGAATGACAAAGAAAAAATGTGATAAGTGATGGCATGATCCTCATTAGACAGATGAATCAGATTTAAGAACCCAAATATATATAGCAATTGGAGATGAACATGCAACAACATTTTTTGTAGCAAATGAAATAAGACCATAATTCTTAAGGTAGCCAATTTTTCATTTTAGAGCATAGAAATCATTGTCATCATGTTCATTAATTTGATGATAATTGCAATATAGATGACCTTGATATTTTGGAAGATGATATGGAGGATAGTAATGAGTAGATGAAAAGTTGATCAATTGATGAGTGAGGAAATGCGGAAGAATATCTTATTGTGTAAAATTGAAATCAAACTTGAGAGGAGCTAGCAGCGGTAAGACTTAGGGTTCACTGATATGAGCACATGTAGAAGACATAGAAGGAGAATGAGGTGTGGAAGAAGAACAAGCATGTGCTTGAGAAGCATCCTTAAAATGTTGGATTTCATATTTTTAGAGATGTAATCATAGATTCCATAGCCTGAATTTTATCTTGAAATAAAGAATGTAAAGCTTGAATTGACTTACAAATGGATTGGTTGGCATTAAAACTAGTAGAGTCATCGGAAATACGATCGAAGATGGCACTTACTTGTGAAGGTGATATATTTCTAAGGAGATACATAGTTTCTAGGGTTTTTTGGAGAGCATCTTTACAATGTGGATGTATTTAAAGAAATTGATGCAAGGAGACTTGAGAAACCTTAGGAGTCATGAAGAAAAGGAAATGGGAAAAATAAGGATCCGAATGACCAATCACGAGTGGGGTTCACCAAATGATTTTTAAAAAATGGAATTTGTGAAATCCTAATTACATAGTCACATAAGATAAATAAACGATAAAGCATAGATCTGAGACAAAAACTAAGGTATATAAAAATGAAACCCCAGGTGTAAGAGGGAGGATAAAATACTTAGTTGATATCACAATAAATCATGAGGTGTGCTAGAATAGAAAATTGGTAAATAGGAGGAGACTGTCGCAACCGCACTCAGAAATTTTTTTAATTTCCATATAATCTCAAACTAAGGCACCTGGATAGGGGTGAGGGATCCTAGGCGCCAGATACCTCTATTAGGCACTTGTGACTCTTTAAATGCTTAAAAACTAGTTTTTGTTATGTCGCAAGGTGGTCGTTAACCTTTATTGTTGGTATCATGTATGTCACACTATGTCCACATAATTCACATGTAACCTGCAAAGAGAAAGATAACCTACAAAACCACAAAACACATAAAATCCTAAAAAGAAAAAAATGCAAATGGGTATCAAATTGTTTTGTGATGATCAATGTTGGAACCTTGTGCACAGCGAAGAGGGTTACCGAAATGGATGGTGTGAGTTTGTCAGATGCTCGACAAGCTGCTGCACTTCCAATGGAGATGATAACCCTTCACATAATTAGTAAGAGCATGAATTACAAGGAAAATAAAGTAAAAAAGATAATGGTATGTCTAGCATGCTCATAGATCAAGATTAAGAACAAGTGTTGTGTAACTCATGTGCATGCCACGTGTACATTAACCCTATTGACCTATTCAATTATGACATATTCTCACTAAGTGAGATGACTAACCATCTATGATGGAAAAGATGTCAAATGACCATGATCAAGTAATATACACCAACACCCCCCCTTCATCGAAGTTAAGGTAGAGGTCATGGAAAGTCAGAACTGAAAGAGAAATCCCTTAGACAACTAAGAAATATGTGTCAATGGGGCCCGAATACTAAGTCTGATAAGGTACCCATGTACAAACAACATCTTCTTGGAAAATAAGAAGATAAGAATGGGTCTCGTCAACTAGCCCTGATGAGGTACCCATGTCCAACAAGGATCTCAAGTAATGGAGGAAAAACACCTAAGGGAAAATAACCACTTACAAGAGATAAAAGAATCCCTAAACAGCCTAAGAAAGATGCGTCAAATGAGTCTCGACAACTAAATTCATAATAAGGTACTCATGTATAAACTGCAATCTTTCTAGAAGAAGAGAATAGAACTAGAAATCCTGAAGAAGATGGGTTGTTGCAGAGACCTCACCACAAGAAGAAACCGCAAGTGAAGAGACTTCGCCTCAGTGAAGGGTTTGTTAAAAATTTCTACAAAAATATCAAATGTCTAACAGTACTACAAATTGATGATGTCATCATAGATCAACTCCTGAATGAAATGCATATGTATCTAAATGTGCTTCATTGCTGATGTTGATTAGGATTTCGAAAAATCGATATGGTGCTCATGTTGTCATAGTAGATGATAGCAGGCCACTGATAGTGAATACCAAACTCTTTCAAAATACCATTTAACCAAACAAATTATGTGGCAGCGTTAATTGCTCCTCTGTAGAAGATATTGCAATCATGTTCTTCTTCTTGCTAAACCAACTAACAGGAGCTGATCCAAGAGAAAAATAGTAATCTGAGACAAATTTCTGATGATCAAGATCACTGGCCCAATTAGAGTCAATAAATCCAACTAATTTAATATCTACTCTTCCTAGATAGTGGATGTCGTCACGATTTGAGCACATACAAGACAAAACAAAATATTTCGAAGGTAATAAAGCCAGTTTGAACACCAAACAAAGCAAACATAGGCTACGACCAGCTGGAATGTAAACCACCCAGGGGGCAAGGCCAATAGGTAAGCAAGTAAAGTAAAACATAGTTCAAACGCGTGCCAACAAGAAAACAAAGAAAAGGGTAAAACACGCAAAATCCATAAAGAAAACAAAAGTGCGTGTCTATAACCAAGATCTGACATGATAAAGGGTAATGCAAAGAAAAACGATGCAGGTAAAACTCAAAGAAAATAGTGTAGGCACAACTGATACAAAATCAAGGCCCAATAGAGACCCACAACCTACATATAACCCCATAACTAAACATGCAAAGCCACCCAAAACCAAGGTAGGAGTAAAAATGCAAACAACAAAGAGCAAGAGGCTAGAAATTCAGGTTTCTATAAAAAAATTCACTTGGAAACAAGAAAAAAATATAGATCTAAAAAAATTCATTTCCAATTTTCAAAAAAATATTAAAAAACCAGAGATGAAGATCCAACCTCTAAATTTAGTGGTGCATCCAAATTTGGCTGTAACTAGCTAAATTTGGCTGTAAAACTCCTAAAATGTGCACATGCAAAATTGAAAAACAACACAAACTCTAAGAAACTAGATTATTACCCTGTAACAAGATTCCAAATAAAATTGTATGAAATTTGCACAAAAAACGATAAAACTAAGAATGAAGTAATTAGCAACTAGTTCAAGAGAATGCACGTTTACCGAACATATGCTCTAATACCATATCAGATTGTTCTGTGAGGAGAAATGTTGGAACCTCATGCACATCGAAGAGGGTTTCACTTCCAATGGAGATGAGAATGCTTCATGTAATTAGCAAGAACATGAATCACAAGGAAAATCAAGTAAAGAAAAGACAATGGTGTGTTTGTTATGCTCATAGATCATAAATAAGAAGTACATATAAAAGCACAATAAAATGTCCCACTTTTTGGTATGTTGTGTACCATTATAAACATGAATTTTCAGTTTCATTGATTTTCTAAAGGTAATAGCCATAAAAACATACACATTCATGAAATTCCACAAACTAACGAAATGTTGTATTTAGAGTGTAGATCACATGTAAAAAAAATTACAAAAAAAAACAGTCTTTTTCTTAATTTTACTCATACGTTGTTTCTTATGTTATAAAAGAGGAATGATTGTCCCCGGGTGGTTCTTTTGAATGAAAATTTATTTTTTCACCATGAAATTTTAGATATATGTTCAAGATTTGAATTTTGAAGTGCTGTCAAATTTTCATATTTTTTAGACTTATATATTTTTTTTAATTAATTATTTAATAAAAATATTTTCAAATAAATGGCGTACAAATGTTTATGCCAATAACTTTTAAGATTTATATCAAAAATGAATTTTTTTTTCACAGGTAAGAAGAAGACTTCAATAAATAATAATTTTAATTTTTTCAAAAAAATTTGATATTTTTTGCTATTTTTCAAATTGGGTTGATTGTGTACGATCAATTGTCCTAAAATACCATATGTTAGAAAAATATAAAAAATAAATAGTAAAACATATTTTTAAAAAATAAAAAATAAATTTTAGAAAGCTAATAAAATTCTGTATTTTGTGTTAAAATTTTGTAATTTTATTCATTCGTTAACCCTAATTATGTGGCACCTAAGTGGCACATTTTGGCATAAAATTATCCTCCAAATGGATTTGGCGCCAAAATGTGCCACATAGGTTCGCGCGAAGGGGGGTTCGCGTGAACCCCCCCTTCGCCTGAACCCCCCTAAACCTTAAATCCGCCGCCCAAAACTATATAAATATCTATATATAACTCTTTGCCGCCAAAATTATTTGAATTCGAGGGGTTCGCGCGAACTAGTTTCTTCATCCTACGTGGCAGTTCAGGCGAAGGGGGTTCACGCGAAAGGGATGTTCGCGCGAACATCCCTCGATTTCCGATCCTGCCCAACTTTTTACTCGCATTTTTGGGACATGAAGTGGGACACAACATTGTGTGTTGTGTAGCTCATGTGCATGACACGTGTACACTAACTCTATTGACCAATTCAACTATGACCTATTCTCACTAAGTGAGACGACTAACCATCTATGGTGGACAAGACGTCGAATGATGACAATCAAGTCATATACACCAATAATGGGGAGTCATAATGACCCTGACGGTCACCCGACATAATGAACATATGATCGAGCATCGCACTACATCTCAGACTCCATGTAGTTCTTGTGCGTGTTTGTAGAAATTGTGCCCTAGGAAGCTCTTGTGAAATATGCACTTGATAAGGAGCGATAGCTAGATGTAGCAATGTAGATAGATGTGTGGATGACAAAATGAACTTCTCCTCCTATGCATGTATGCAGAAAATGTAGTCCCTTTTCACTTGAGTGAATGCTAGATGGATATCTTGATGCTCTTAGAATGCCTTTGGATGTAACATTAGGTGGTGATAATAGATGTTTAGAGCGTGGTCCTTTATTATGGTCACATAACATTGTATTTATATGA
Organism: Taxus chinensis; assembly: GCA_019776745.2. Lineage (NCBI taxonomy): Eukaryota > Viridiplantae > Streptophyta > Pinopsida > Cupressales > Taxaceae > Taxus > Taxus chinensis. The sequence goes on from CM034148.1 coordinate 722,649,826, forward strand.
TTCCCTTGTTTGAATTTTGTAATTGACAACTAAAAGGCCGACCCATAGGAAAACAAGATGCCCAAAAGATAAAAGAGGCCCAAAAGAGGAGAGTAAGATACAAAGAGGTCGGGGGAGCCCAAAGGGGACGAGGGCGCCTAGGTGTTGATGTCATGGCTGGGTGTTGGTGTCTAGAGTAAAGAAAGATGAGCAAGTGAAATATCGACTAGGTTGTCGGGTGCGGAAGACCAAAGAGGAAACAAGAAAGACATTAAAGAGGCCAAATATAGATGAAAACTACTACTTTTCTCGCTTAGGAATCATATGAATAATAGTATGTTCTTAAGACCTAGAAATATACCCAAGTGCATGATTTTTTGTCTACAACACCTGCAACTAAGTCCACAGCATGTACCTACACTCTGAAGCTCCTATGAGTGTCTCAATACACTCCTATTATACTCTTCATGCCTCTACCATGCTCCTCAAGCCATCATGCATCTCTATCAATCATGCTCTATTACCTAGGCTAACTAAGACACCTGATTAGGCCTACTAGGCCAGTCCATTCTCATTGTTGCCACCTTTGCCACCATACCACACTCTATTTGTCCGTCATTATCATACCATGTATCTTCTAACACTCATTAATTATCCTCTTTATCATTAATGAGCTTTTACATCAATGACAACACTCTAGGTCACTCATACCAACAGTTTCTTGAGCAAGGAACAATGAGGAGATCAAATTGAGATTCTAGGTGCTATAAAGTTCAGGATGCATATCCTTTAATAATGTATTAATAAGCTTAAGGAATCCGAGAATGGAGTAGTTGATGTTTTTCATGACATAGAAGAGGTCATTGAAAATATTATGTTCTCCTTGCATGATAGTGAGGGAATTTCACACACATCTTAGGAAATCACTAATAATTCAAACAATTGGTAATCAAATAGTCAACTCCATAAAACTTTTTCAATTTTGGCTCTATAAAATGATTTGTCAAATATTATAATACATTTGAAAAATTGACCAAAGAATCAAGGGAACTTTAGAAAGTTCATATCCATATGATTGACATTGAAATGGATTATGAGTGTAATCATAATCTTTGTGCAAAAAATTGTGATCTATGATAATAAGTTCTCAATAGTAAACACGGTATCCTATGAACTCTTCTATTACCAACAAAACTCCATACAAAGGGGCAATAAGAAAATTAGATGCCCCATAACATTAGTATTAGCTTTTCACGATAAGAGTATATCGATATGCTCTGATACCACTAATAGGTTTTAGGAGAGCTTATCAGAGATTTAATTCAAACAAGTTAATGGTAAAGCTAAATATATAGAGAGTAAAAAGGATAATAAACAAATACAAAAATGTATTACCCTATATTCTCTATTACATATTCATTCATGAATTACACACACGCACGTGCGCGCGCGCGCATACACATACACACAGAGAAAATTCAATCATGTCTTCATAAAGATCATATCTCCACCAATTTCTCAACCAAACCCTTAATAGAACTCATTCTAACTATATGTGTCATATTATTGTAACTACACATAGAGTTGGATTCTTCGTCTCTCAACAATTTTTTTATTATTTTTCACTTAGACAATAGTAGTTTTGGAGGCTTTGACCATGTTACATGTGAAATTCAATCAAAGAAAGAAATAAGGT